>JAJOOB010024156.1:0-16634 GCA_029582485.1 Solanum tarapatanum | reverse complement strand
TCTCGTCCGTACATTGGTTATTTGATGGACGTACCAGATTAAGTCTTAACCTCTATAAATTGGTCCTCCCTCCACCTATTAGGGTTACCACATATTCTCTACATTAACTCCATCGCTGACGGTTGTGGTAACATAAAGTTATGGCAAGGAGGTAGAAACCAATTTACGACTAACGCTTTCGCTTCTCTCCGTGATTATGTCTATCGCATCAGGTATGTGCCCCTAACGATCTCTATGTAAGATTATCGTGTTCAAAATCCCGATATGATGTATTAAAGTATTTAATCTTATATGTGGCATCCGATCCTTGATTGTTTGAACGGATAATCTTCAAAAATTATATAACCACATCAGCCTTGGTGAAGTGATAAAGAATAGTCACTATCCATCACCCTTATAGAATTCAGGAATGATTGCCTCTCCCTAAGAATGAATTGCTAAGATTTGATTAATCAATATACACTAAGGCATAGACAATCAACAATTATGGGCCTTATGGGAAAGGATAAGTGGTCGGCATAAAAACTATGCAATACTTTTACATGTTAATAGCTGAACTACAGTGGTCTGAAGGAATTATGCGACATCCACAATAGCCACCATAAATAAATAATTATGTTTTGTTTTAGATTGCACAAATTCTGAAAAACTTTAATCTTCCCATAATGTAATAATTATGTTTTATTTTAGATTGTGCAATAAATTAAAGTGGTTATTATACTAAGCAATACATAATATGTGTATAGTTAGTGCAATATAGTTTGTTAGTCACCAAAGTGACCAAACTAGAGGAATTAACGTCTACACATATAATTTTTATAATCACTTGACATATGTGGATTAATACAATTCATTATTTATTGGCATATTTAGTATTCCAAAAGAGACTGAGTCTGGTTTTTCAACCGAATGCATGTATTATGTTTCTATAGTTTTTTAGTCACCAAAGTGGTCAAACTAAAATGTATAAAATTATTCACATGCACAAAATTTTATGATATTATATACGCATTTGTATTTATATAGTTTGTTAGTCACCAAAGTGGCCAAACTAGAGAAATTAGCGTCTACACATATAATATTTATGATCACTTGATGCATGTATTATGTTTCTATAGTTTGTTAGTCACCAAAGTGGCCAAACTAAAATGTTTAAAATTATTCCCATGCACAAAAAAAATTATATTATGTGTGCATTTGTATTCATATAGTTTGTTAGTAACCAAAGTGGCCAAACTAGAGAAATTAATGTCTACACATATAATATTTATGATCAATTGATGCATATATTATGTTTTTATAGTTTGTTAGTCACCAAAGTGGCCAAACTAAAATGTATAAAATTATTCACATGCACAAAATTTTTATATTATGTGTGCATTTGTATTCATATAGTTTGTTAGTCATCAAAGTGGCCAAACTGGAGAAATTAACGTCTACACATATAATATTTATGATCACTTGATGCATGTATTATGTTTCTATAGTTTGTTAGTCACCAAAGTGGCCAAACTAGTATGGTTAAGAAAAATATGCATTCATAAAATTGTCATTTATCTATGAAGGTTAATTAAATGCCTATATTGAAAAATAAATAGATAAATTAATTTTCACTATTGTTAGAACTTAAGAATTTACCCAAAGGTGAATCTATCATTCTACGAATAGTGAAATTATGAGGTAAATTAATAATTTTTAGTCAAACATATATTGTATATCCAAAGATATTGTATATATTTGATTAAAAATATTCAATCACCTATTAAAGATAAAAATGACAATTAAATTATGATAATGTGTCGTAGTATCTACCCAAAGGAGAATTACGATATATTTTTATCGCTTTAATGAATTCACAGTATTTTCTGATTTTGTGAGCATGTATATCTATTTTGCAGTTATTTCTCTTCATTCACATGCTTCGTCTGTTACTCTGTTCAATGGAATGAACTTCTCTGAATGACATGAACAAGTCCAGTTCCACTTAGGTGTGATGGATCTTGACTTGGCTCTGTTGAATGACAAACCTACTGCCATTACTGATAAGAGTAGTGAGGATGAGAAGTCTTTTCATAAATCATGGGAGCGCTCTAACAAATTAAGCCTTATGTTTATGTGAAGTTGCTAGCAACATTAAGAGTACTATTCCACAAATAGAAAATGCCAGGGAATACCTGAAGTTAGTGGGAGAACGTTTTCATTCTGCTGATAAGTCTCTCGCTGGTACACTAATGGCTGAACTCACTACCATGAAGTTTGATGGGTCGCGCAGTATGCAAAATCATATCATCAAGACACTAACATTGCATCAAGACTTTCCACCTTGGGGATGAAAGTGGATGACACCTTCTTGGTTCAGTTTATTTTGAACTCATTGCCTCTTGAGTATGGACCATTTCAAATTAACTATAACACTATTAAGGATAAGTGGGATGTTAGTGAATTGTCAAGTATGCTTACTCAAGAGGAGTCAAGACTTAAGAAACAATGAGGCATTCCATTAACCTCATGGGTCAAGGAGCTGGTAAAGGACTTAAAGCAAAAGCCAACAAGTTTAAGAAAAAGAAAGCACCTGCTAAAGTTCCACAGGATGCTCATAAGGAACTCAAGGGTGATGTGTGTCGTTTCTGTAAAAAGGAAGGACACTATCAAAAAGATTTCCTGAAATGTAAAGCTTGATTTGAAAGAAAGGTACACTTAGTGCCTTTGTATGTTTCGAATCAAATTTCGTAGAAGTTCCTAATAATACTTGGTGGCTTGATTTTGGTGCAACTACTCATGTATCCACTATGGTGCAGGGATTCACTACGATCCAAACTACAAATTCAAATAGGGATTTCTTGTTCATGGGAAATCGCATGAAGGCTAAAATTGAAGGCATGTGGACTTATCGTTTGATCTTGGAGACTGGACATCACCTTGATCTGTTATAGACTCTTTATGTTCCTTCAGTTTCTAGGAATTTGATTTCTCTTTCAAGACTTGATGTTTCTGGATTTGATTTTAAGTTTGGACATGGTTGTTTCAATTTATATAAGAATACTATTTTATAGTTTTGGTGTTCTTATTGATGGTTTATATAGATTGAAACTCGATAATAATTTTTCTGAATCCCTGCTTACTATTCATCAAAATGTTGGAATTAAACGTAGTTCACTAAATAAAAGTTCTGCTTATTTGTGGCATAAATGTTTGGGGTCATGTATCCAAAAAAATGATTAAAAAGATTAGTAAAGAATGAAATTCTTTCGAATTTGAATTTTGTTGATCTTGATATATGTTTGGATTACATTAAAGGAAAGCAAACCAAACACACCAAGAAAGGTGCCACAAGGAGCACTCAGCTTCTTAAAATTACACACATTGATATTTGTGGACCCTTGATATTCCATCTTTAGATGGAGAAAAATATTTTATCACCTTTATCGATGACTTTTAACGTTATGGATTTATCTTTTTGTTGAAATAAAAAATCTCAAGCAACGGATGCTCTCAAAGTGTACGTTAATGAGGTTGAAAGACAATTAGATAGGAAAGTGAAAATCATTAGGTTCGATAGAGGTGGTGAATATTATGAAAAGTATAACAAATCAGAACAATGTCCAGGTCCATTTGCAAAATTACTTGAGAATGGTGAAGTTAGTGGGAGTGTTGAACGACAAAGTGTGGAAATTAATGAGGTAACGGTAAATATTTCATTGCCCATGAATGTACCTACTTCCGCACCAATCACAAATGTTGTTCCTCTTGTTGAAGAGCACTTTAACAATGTTGAACAACATTTGGGTGAAACACTTCAAGAAGGAACTAACTCACAAGTATCTGACACAAATGAACCACAAATAGTGCCATTAAGAAAATCTCAAAGAGAAAGAAAATCGGCTATTTCAGATGATTATGTGATTTATTTGCAAGAGTCAGATTTTAACATTGGAATTAATAAAGATTTGGTTTCATTTTCACAGGCCATAGAAAGCACTGAGTCTGATAAATGAATTGATGCCATGAATGAAGAGTTAAAATCCATGGAATACAACAAAGTCTGGGATCTTGTTCAATTACCAGAAAGTTCTAAAAGAATCGGGTGTAGATGGGTCTTCAAGACCAAACGCGATTCTAATGGTAATATTGAACGATATAAAGCCAGACTTGTTGCAAAGGGATATACTAAAAAAAAGAGGTATTGATTATAAAGAGACTTTTTCACCAGTCTCAAAGAAAGACTCATTAAGAATTGTTTTGGCTTTGGTTGATCATTATGATTTAGAGTTACATCAAATGGAAGTGAAAACTGTCTTTCTTAATGGAGACCTCAAGGAGGATGTTTATATGGACCAACTAGAGGGTTTCGAAATTAAAGGAAAATATCAAATGGTGTGTAAGCTAAAGAACTCAATACATGAAATCAAACAAACCTCACGACAATGGTATATAAAGTTTAATGATACCATAACATCTTTTGGATTTAAGGAGATTACAGTTGATCGGTGTATATACCAAAAGATCAGTGGGAGTAAGTTTTAATCCTGTATATTGATGACATTTTACTTGCTGCTAATGATTTAGGCATATTGCGTGAAACGAAAGACTTTCTCTCTATGAACTTTGAAAAGAAAGATATGGGTGAGACATCCAATGTGATAGAGATAGACATATTCCGTGATAGATCACAAGGATTACTGGTACTGTCTCAAAAGGCTATATCGAAAGAGTTCTAGAGAGATTTAACATGAACAATTGTTCAGCAAAAATAGTTCCTATTCAAAAAATGGGACAAATTTAATCTCATCCAATGCCCAAAGAATGATGTAGAACGAAAAGAAATGAAATTAATTCCTTCATCTTCTATTGTTGGAAGTTTGATGTATGTTCAAACTTGCACAAGACCGGATATTAGTTTTGCGGTCGAAATGCTAGGAAGATATAGTTTTGCGGTCGAAATGCTAGGAAAATATCAAAGTAATCCTAGAATTGATTAATAAAAAAAAATGAAAACAAAGTTTGTGGCATGTTATGAAGCCACAATTCATGCATTATGGCTGCGGAACTTCATTTTAGGACTTGGGGTTGTCGACACCATTACCAAGCCGCTGAAAATTTATTGTGATAATGCTGCAACAGTATTCTTCTCCAAGAACGATAAGTACTCCAAATGTGCCAAACATATGGAATTAAAGTACTTTACTAGTTAAGGAAGAAGTTCAGATACAAAGAGTGTTACTTGAGAATATTAGAACTGATCTCATGATTGCAGATCCGTTAACAAAGGCTTACAACCAAAGACATTTAAAGAACATGTTCAAAGAATGGGTCTTGGTTGTACTTATGATTGATACATTTATGATGTTTTAACACTCTGAGCTCAATTATGTGTTTCTGATATACATTAATGAATTTTTTGTTTCTCATAATGGTGTATACATTATTGTTTTGAGATATTACAAGATAAGTCTCTATGAGACATTATTGTGGACTGTAATGTTATATGTTTTTATAGCTTATGAACCTAGTATGATAAATTGCTAATGTAGTAGTATATGGAAGGAAGTATGTAGCTTAAAATTTATGTACAACCGCCATAGCTCGCATTAGTAGTTTGTTATATTGTGGTATGTATGATGGACATTATAGAAGAGATTTATTATACGCACAACTAATGTTTATGAAATATTATTGTTATATGGTCATTGGGCCAAGTGGGAGAATGTAAGAATTATTATTAATTATTTCTTACTTATGGCCCAAGTTTACTTGTAACCAAAGTAATACCATAAATAATATTTAATAAGGAATAGATCTCGTCCGTACATTGGTTATTTGATGGACGTACCAGATTAAGTCTTAACCTCTATAAATTTATCCTCCCTCCACCTATTAGGGTTACCACATATTCTCTACATTAATTCCATCGCTGACGGTTGTGGTAACATAAAATTAGGGTAAGGAGGTAGCAACCAATTTACGACTAACGCTTCCGCTTCTCTCTGTGATTATGTCTTCCGCATCAGGTATGTGCTCCTAACGATCTCTATGCAAGATTATCGTGTTCAAAATCCTGATATTATGTATTAAAGTCTTTAATCTTACACATCTTCGTCCCATATAGCGGTGTGGTGTCCCCGTAATCAGCCCATATACAGTGCAGCCAAGAGCCCAAATAATTTCACAATGTGCCTCTCTTCCACAATAATTTCTGCCATTGGAAAGAAAGAATGATGAATTGGTGCGCAATGTTGCTTGCTGGTAGCATACTAATGAAAAGATTTGAGTTGAATTGGATGGGAGGTTTCTGTGCATAGTATACTATTTTAATTTTGTTTACAGGTTTGTACCATATTTTTTATTTTGTAATGCAAATCTTGTACACGATTAATTCCTATATTCCCCTTACGCTATTCCAATTTTAATTTGGTTTAAAGATTGGTTTCCTATTTTTACACGTCCTAGTTCCTACACTATTCTTCTCCATTTTCCTATTTATGTAGGGATTAACTTAATTTTGTTTCGTTTTTTCCTATTTCTTTAGGGATTAACTTAATTTTATTTCGTTTTTCCTATTTCTTTAGGAATTAACTTGATTCGATTTCTTTTTTATTTTCTAATTGAATTCCTAAATAAGATAATTTGTAAAATAAATTAATCAAATTAAAGAGCATAATATCAAGGAGGGAAAATCAATGAGGTTGTAATTTCTTTTTCATTAACAATAATAAATAGATTTTAAAAAGATGTTATGAAGACATCAAAATAAAGAGTTAACTATAGTTTTAAAAGAGAAAAGGCCTCATATATTCCTCAAAATTTAGAGTCTATATACCTCTCATTACAAAAATAGTTATAATTATTTCCTTCTTTCCACCATTTAACAATTTATTTTACAACAAATAATTGCAATGGAAGAAAGATTTGTTAAGAAATTAGAGAAGAAATATGAAATTAGGGTTCTAAATGGAGAAGAAGGCATCAATTTAAAGGGAGGGTGCTTTAGCCAAGTCGGTTGTTTGGTGGACAACTATAACCACAATTTTTTGACATGTCAGATGCCAAGTAGGATCTAGTGGTAGTCCGTCAAAAGGATGGGTATTTGTGGTCCTTTAGATTGACGGGGAGGGGGTGGGGGGTGGGGACATCTTTTAATACCAAAAACAAAAAGGATAATATGTACACCATTTCAGATAGTTCAAGGGTAATTTTGACTATTTTCTGTATTTTTATTGAGCCTGGTTAGGAACTTGTCACCAAATACCTAAATGGAAGTAATTTTACCTCTTAGGGAGAGTAAGGACCTCTTCGAGTTGTCTAATATTTCTGGCATTCAGATTCTAATGGTTTGGATATTGGGTTCCACCTAAAGGATACACTGATTCTTTCATTAGCATGTTGTGGCATTAATTCCCTTAAATACTGCTTGTATCTTCTGTGTATACATAGTCTTCTTCCTGTTCAAAAAAATTCTGCTTTTTTGTACCTTTCAGATATTGCGTGTTGGGCTATTATGAAGATTCACCAGTGGATTTGTGTTGTGAAGAATGTGATATTGTCAAATGGATAATGTCTTCATCACATGGACTAGAAAATGTGCATTCTGAGGGATCCTCTGCAAAGATTTGTTAGAGTACTTTGCAACCAAAGAAACATAGTAAGTTTCCTCGTGGGAATCATATTAACTAGGAAAAAGGAAGTAAGGTTTCGGCAAAGCGAGATATTTACTTGTTAAAGAAGCACTTGGTCTGTTATCAGGCATCAAGAAATATGGATCTCCACTGATAAATACTATCTCTGCTCAAGAGTTGTGTCAACCAAATCCATGGCAATCGTGACTCGAGGAAATTTTAGCAATCATAGAGTTCAATTCAAATTCTTTTCCTGAGAAGACCGCAGTGCAACAGTCTTTAGGATCAGTAGGATACACGTAAACTCAGAATCTTCAAAATGCCAAAATCACTGAACATAGAAAAAAAATACAATTATCTAAAGGTTAAGTGTTCACCAACATCTTTTGTATTCATTACTTAGTTAATTTGAAGAGGACAAATCAAATCAACTAATGAATGCAAAGGATGGTGGTGAACTCCTAACCTTTAGATAATTGTATTGTTTTTTGCTCTGTTCAGTGATTTTGGCATTTTGAAGATTTTGAGATTTTGTGTATCCCGTTGATCCTAAAGATCGCTGCACTGTGCTCTTCTCAGGAAATGAATTTGAATTTTTAACTCTATGATAAAATTCCCTCGAGTCACGATTGCCATGGATTTGGTTGACACAACTCTTGAGGAGATAGTATTTATCAATGGAGATCCATATTTCTTGATGCTTGAGAACAGACCAAGTGCTTCTTTAACAGGTAGATATCTCACTTTTCCGGTCCTTACCTCCTTTTTCCTAGTTAATATGATTCCCACGAGGAAACTTACTGTAACATTTTGCAATTTGAAATAGTTAGGAAGAAGCTAATAATTTGAAATAGTCATTTTTGGAAAGAATGAAAATATGGAAATTTACATAAGTTAGGAAAAAAGTGAGTTTTTGGTCAACTTCAAATGAACATAACTCCTAGCTCAGAATGAGTTAGGTGTACTTCTAGGTATGGTTGGAAAGCTCTTGGAACGATATTTCCAACGCCGCCAAGATTGCATGAATCCGAGTTCGTATGAGTGAGATACCCCCATTGGAAGTTGGGCAGTTCAAATAAGGAAATGTCCAATCCGGATTTTTGAAGGGTATTTCAGTCTTTTCCTTATCCAATTAATTAAATTCATTTTAGTGAATTAATTAAGGGTCTAAACTGAACTTGGTCAGTTTTACGCTTTTGGAAAAGAGTTAGGGTTTTAGAGAAGAGGAAAGAAGAGGAGAAAAGAGAAGGAGAAACAAGGAAATCGTCAAGTTCGTCGAGTTTCGCTTGTGAATTTCGTCGGGGGTGATCCCTACAAGGTATATGAGATCACATAGCGTTGGGTTAGTTCACCCACACGCCAATCATGATTCAATTTCAGCGAAGTTATTAGATTTGAAAGTAAATCCTCGAGTTCTTGATAAATTTCGTTTGAATTCTTGTGGGTTGTGTTGATTGGAGTTTCTTGAGATTGATTCATGTTTTTAGTTGTGTTTTGAGTAGAATCTGATTTACTTTGATCATATAATCGGTACTAACTGTTTGGGGAAAGAATCCATGGAGTTTAGAGGGTTTAGAGCTGAAATACAAAGAAGAAATTTTGTCCGACAAAATTTGGTAGTGGTGGCGCGTCGCGGAGCCTATCTCCAGAATTGGGAAAATTTGTTTCGCATCGCGGAGCCGTCATGGAGCGTTCTGCCTCAAAAGTTATTTTTGAAACTAAATTTTAAATGTCTCTTTGCGTCGTGGACCCACCCTCAAATATTGATATTTTGGTATTTTCTCATGTTTAGCTATCAAAAATCAATCCTAAACATCATGGGATCCTTCCAATCACAAATCACAATCCTTGAATCCATAATTCAATTCAAGGACCAGTTAAGAGTCAAGTCAAGAGCAGTTAAGATCAAAGTCAAGAGAAGTCAAGAGTCAAGTTAAGAGAAGTTAATAAAGTTTTCCAAAAGTCTTTTACAAACATTTTAACTCTGTTTTAAGACTTAAGTTTTGAGTTCAGTAAAGAGTAAGGTTGAAGTTCATTTCTTCAAAAGTATATGGGGACTATGTATTCCCAAAAGCGGTTAAAATGTTTTCGCATTGAAATAAGAACGGAAACAGAGATTTTCAAATGAGCCTTTGAGCTAGTTTTTCAGTAAAGAGCCCTTGGGCTAGTTTTCAGTTAAAGAATAAATGCTTTCACAATAAAACAAGAGGGGAAACTTTGATTTTCAAGATAGCCTTTGAGCTAAGTTTTTGAGCAATTATCTCAAATCACAGAATTAAGTATGTTTTTAGACATAAAGAGCTAGTATCATATTTTGGGAGTAGTATTGAGCACCGATATGGGGACGAGCTGGAGTTCAGATAACTCACGTCTCCATAAACCATGTAGACATCATGGGTAGAAAAGGGTCATACTTTTTAGATGAACCCTTTAATGCTTTTAGAATAGACTAGTGGATCCACTTAGTGAGTTAGGTCCTATGGCAAAGTATAGAATGGCCCTTGGCAGCGTGAGGTAAAGTGCTATATCATCACTATAGCTCTTAAGTGATGGTTGTCGGTGAGAGAAACTCCCACATCATTATTTTGTATTTTGATATACATTAGTTTATTTGTATTTTTACATACATCTCAGAGTTATATGTATCTTTGCATACACACAGAGTTGACATCATGTTTTAAACAATTTTTCTTTATATTGCACTTGTTTTTAAACTACTTTATATTGAAATGAGTTTAGTTATGTTGAGTTGAGTTGAGCCAGGTATGTTCTTCAGTTCCTTTTAGATTCTTTTCAATCCTATGTTGTGTTTAGCATTCCAACTCACATACTTGTACATTCAATGTACTGATGCCAGTTGGCCTGCATCTTATTATGATGCAGACACAGGTAACCAGGATCAACATCCAGCGCATCGTTGATCCAGTTGAGCTTCAGAGTTGTTGGTGAGCCTCCTTGCATTCCAGAGGATCCCCTTTTTTCATTACTTTATTATTTTAGTTCATTAGGATGTCGTGGGCCTGTCCCGACATCCATCTCCGTTGTTTTAGAGGCTTCATAGATAGTCAGTCAGATGTTAGTTCATTCGTCATCATTTTGTTATTGGCTTATGTTCAGATTTGAGTTGCCATTTTGGCTAAGTTAAATTTTTATTTATAAACATTATGAGTTCAGTTTGAGACAGGTTGAGTTATCTTGTATTTGGATTCTCTTTATTATGTCTAAGTCTTCCGCTGAGTAAGTAAGCCAGGCCAAGGGTTCGCCTGGGGTCATCAATGGTTCTCGAGTGCCAGCCACGTCCGTGGTGTAGGCTCGGGGCGTGACAAACTTGGTATCAGAGCACAAAGTTCAAGAGTCCTAGGGAGTTTATGAAGCCATGTCTGTAGAGTCCTAGTTAACGGTGTGAACCGCGTCACATCTATAATTAGGAGGCTGTAACACTTAGGAAAATTCTCACTTTTTTCACACTCATTTCGTGCGTTAGAGTTTGATCTTTAAAAAATTTCCCTCTAATTCGTGCTTGCGCATGTTTTTAGATAATCATGCCTCCATGAAGAGCTGTCCGAGGTCGTCCTGCTAGGAGAAATGTTGAGGAACAAGGGGTACCTAATGCACCAGAAGTGCAACCCCAAGGAGAGGTCACCAATGCTGAATTCTGTGAAGCTATCCGAATGTTAAGTCAAGTTGTGACCTATCAAGATGGAAAAAGAGATAATCGATAGGAAGTGGCTGATACTTCAAGGATCCGTGAGTTTTTAAGGATGAACCCACCAAGCTTCACAGGTTCAAGTGTCATAGAGGATCCAGAGAACTTTGTTGAAGAGCTTCAGAATTTTTTTGAGATTATGCATGTTGTAGATGTTGAGAGGGTGGAACTAGATGCATACCAAATGAAGGGTGTCGCTAGAGTCTGGTTCAACCAATGGAAAAAGAATAGGGCTGAGGATGCGCCAATAGTGAGTTGGGCTGTGTTTGAGAGTTCTCTCATGGGGCATTTCTTTCCCCGTGAGTTGCGAGAGGCAAAGATATGAGAGTTTCTCACCCTTAACACAGAGTCTATGAGTGTTCATGAGTACAGTCTGAAGTTCTCACAACTTTCCCGCTATGCCCCAGAGATGGTTGCTGACATGAGGAGCATGATTAGTTTATTTGTTGCTATGTTGTATCGTCAGTCAAGAAAGGAAGGCAAGACAGCGATGTTGATAGGGGATATGGACATAGCAAGGCTAATGATCCATGTGCAACAAGTTGATGAGGATAACCTGAAGGATAGATAAGAGTTAAAGAATAAGAGGGCTAAGACATCAGGGAACGAGTTTAGGCAGCAAAAGAGTAGTGCGAACTGGTCTTCCTTCCAACAGAAACAAAAGGGACCTGCCTCATCATCTGCTAATGCACCTGCACCTAAGAACAAAAGTGAGTACAATAGCCAGAATTCCCAGAGTTTCAGAACTAAACATTCCTATTCTCAAGGCAGTATGGCACAAAGGGGTAGTAAGCCTCATGCATGCACCAAGTGTGGTAGGAACCATTCAGGTACTTGTCGTGAGGGCTCCACTGGTTGTTTCAAGTGTGGTCAGAATGGGAATTTCATGCGAGAGTATCCAAAGAACAGGCATGGAAATGGTAATGGGGGCAATAGAGCCCAGTCTTCTTCAGTTGCTCCACTAGACAGAGTTGCACCTAGAGGGGCTACTTCTGGTACTGGCGGAGGAACAAATAGCTTATATGATATCAACAGTCGCCAATATCAAGAGGATTCGCAAGATGTTGTCACTGGTATGATCCAAGTTTTTGACTTTACTGTTTATGCTTTACTAGATCCAGGAGCGAGTTTGTGTTTTGTAACTCCTTATGTTACTATGAATTTTGATGTTATTCCTGAGCAACTTAGTGAACCATTCAGTGTTTCTACACCTGTTGGTGAGTTTATTCTAGCAGAGTGAGTTTATCGTGATTGTCTCGTTTCTGTCAATCACAAGAGTACCATGGCTGATTTAATTGAGTTAGACATGGTAGATTTTGATGTCATTTTTGGTATGGACTGACTTCATGCTTGTTATGCCTCAGTTGACTGTAGAACTCGAGTTGCCAAGTTTCAGTTTCCAAATGAGCCAGTCTTAGAGTGGAAAAGCAGTTCAGCAGTGCCTAAGGGTCGTTTCATTTCGCACCTTAAGGCAAATAAGTTAGTTTTTAAGGGGTGTGCCTATCAATAGTAAGAGAGTTTCCAAAAGTCATTTATGACGATCTTCCTGCAGTCCCTCCTGAAAGAGAGATAGACTTCGGATACTCGTCCTCTATCTATTCCGCCATATAGAATGGCACCAGCAGAGTTGAAAGAGCTTAAGAAGCAGTTAAATGATCTCTTAGATAAGGGCTTTATTCGACCAAGTGTCTCTCCTTGGGGCGCTCCGGTCTTATTTGTGAGAAAGAAAGATGGTTCCCTTAGGATTTGTATAGATTACCGTCAGTTGAACAAGGTTACCATCAAGAACAAGTATCCTCTTCCAAGGATTGGTGATTTATTCGATCAACTTCAGGTTGCCACATATTTCTCTAAGATAGATCTCAGATTAGGCTACCATCAGTTAAGAGTAAGGGAATGTGATATTTCAAAGACAGCTTTCAAGACCCGTTATGGTCATTGTGAGTTTTTCGTCATGTCTTTTGGCTTGACTAATGCACCAGCAACGTTCATGGACCTTATGAATAGAGTCTTCAAACCTTATTTAGATATATTTGTTATCATCTTCATTGATGACATACTAATCTATTCAAGGAACGAAGAAGATCATGCTAGTCATCTCAGAATAGTACTTCAGATTTTGAAAGATAAGGAGCTATATGCTAAGTTCTCTAAATGTGAGTTTTGGCTCGAGTTAATGGAATTCTTAGGCCACATTATGTCTGGAGAGGAAATTAAAGTTGATACTAAAAAAATTGAGGCAGTGTAGAATTGTCCTAGACCCACATCTCCAATTGATATTAGGAGTTTCTTGGGTTTGGCTGGCTATTATAAAATGTTTGTAGAGGGGTTCTCGTCCATTTCGTTTCCTTTGACCAGATTGACTCAGAAGACAATTAAGTTTCAATGGTCTGAAGCTTGTGAGAAAAGCTTTCACGAATTGAAAAAGAGGTTGACTACTGCCCCAGTATTGACCTTACCAGAAGGTACGCAAGGCTTTGTGGTGTATTGTGATGTATCTAGAGTTGGTTTGGGTTGTGTATTAATGTAGAATGACAAAGTTATAGATTATGCCTCCAGACAGTTGAAAGCTCATGAGAAGAACCACCCAACCCATGACTTAGAGTTAGCTGCTGTAGTGTTTGCTTTGAAAATATGGCACCATTATCTTTATGGTGTTCATGTGGATGTGTTTACCGATCACAAAAGTCTTCAGTATGTGTTTAGTTAGAAAAAGCTTAGTCTCAAACAGAGGAGGTGGTTAGAATTACTCAAATATTATGACATGAGTATTCTTTATCACCCAGGTAAGGCTAATGTTGTTGATGATGCCTTAAGCAGGTTATCTATGAGTAGTACCGCCCATTTTGAAGAAGGTAAGAAAGAGTTAGCAAAAATATATGCGTAGACTTTCATGATTAGGAGTTCGATTAATGGATTCCACAGAAGGAGGAATAGTGGTGATGAATGGGGCTGAATCATCATTAGTGTCAGAAGTAAAAGGCGAGCAACACCAAGCCCTATCTTGCTTGAATTGAAGGCAAATGTTCATAAGCAAAAAGTATTAGCTTTTGAACAAGGGGGAGATGGCGTACTGAGATATCAAGGTAGACTGTGTGTACCAATGGTGGATGGAACCCAAGAGAGGATCATGGAGGAAGCTCATAGCTCAAGATATTCCATTCATCCGGGTTCCACCAAGATGTACCGTGACTTGAGAGAAGTCTATTGGTGGAAAAATATGAAGAAGAGATATCCACATCTCTTCAAACCCAGAGAAATTCTAGATCAAGGTACTAATCCTTTCTTAGTATTTATTTACAAGTTGACATGTTGTTTTGCATTTGCATGTGGGTGTTTGAACTGAATGTTGCATGTTACATCCTTAACCTATTAAGAATAATCTCATTCGAGGACGAATGTTCCCAAGGGGGAGATATTGTAACATCTCGTAAATTGAAATAGCTAGGAAGAAGCTAAAAAATTGAAATAGTCATTTTTGGAAAGAATGAAAATCTGGAAATTTACTTAAGTTAGGAAAAATGTGAGTTTTTGGTCAGTATCCAACGCATCGTTGATCCAGTTGAGCTTCAGAGTTGTTGGTGAGCCTCCTTGCATTCCGGAGGATCCCCCCTTTTCATTACTTTATCATTTTAGTTCATTAGGATGTCATGGGCCTATGCCGACATCCATCTCAGTTGTTTTAGAGGCTTCATAGATAGTCAGTCAGATGTTAGTTCATTCGTCATCATTTTGTTACTGTCTTATGTTCAGATTGTAGTTGCCATTTTGGCTAAGTTAAATATTAATTTTAAAAACATTATGAGTTCAGTTTGAGACATGTTGAGTTGTCTTGTATTTGGATTCTCTTTCTTATGTATAAGTCTTCCGCTGAGTAAGTAAGCCAGGCCAAGGGTTTTCTTGGGGCCATCAATGGTTCTCGAGTGCCAGTCACGTCCGGGGTGTAGGCTCAGGGCGTGACACTTACTATATTTCTTTGGTTGCATAGTACTCTGACAAATCTATGCAGATGCATGTAACTTGGATCCCTTAGAATGCACATTTCCTAGTCCACGTGATGAAGACATTATCCCTTTGCCAAAATCACTTTCTTCACAACACCAAACCACTAGTGCATCAACATAATAGCCCAACACTCAACATCTGAAAGGAAGAGAAAAACAGAATTTTTTAAAACAAGAAGGGGACTATGTATACATAAAAGATACAAACAATATTTAAGAGAATTGAATGCCACAAGCAAAATAGATTCCAAAAAAGAAAACCAAAGTTGATAATCTAACTAGTAATTTCCTTCAAGAGAAGCAACCCCTTGTGTGAAAAGATCAACTTCTCCCTTAGAAATGGAAAGTCAACCAAAAAAAGGGGTTTGGGATTGATACAATGTTTGAGGTTTACAAATTACAAATAACATATATATAGCTATGGAACAAGGCGATGAAGCAATTGTTAGAGAACAGAGATATCAAGCTTGTTGGAAATCTTGTTGTACAATCATGGATTCTTGATAGCTTGAGGCGTGTAAGTCACTGTCCTTAAGGACATTTCACCGGTATGGTGTATCCCCCAAAATTAAACAAGCTCTTCTAGAATTAACTAGGAACAGGAACAACAAAGTTTTTATAACTATATAACACAGAAAGAAAGGAGAGGAATGAAACTGTTGTTGATATGTTTTTTCTCACTTCCACCTAGAGAGGCCAAGAATGACATATATATACCAAAGGAAAGAAAAACTTAAAACTGCAAAGGATAAATGCCATAAAGGCAGTAATATCCAATTAAAGAAGAATTGGAACGTTGGTGGCAATGACATTATATTGGAACGTTGGACAACAAATGATTTTGACCAAAGTTAATATATATTTTTGAAATCACTTATTTTATAATAATTATTTTTCCAAACAATCCCCCACTTATCTAAAAAAAAATAGAAATGAAAAAATGATTTTTTGTTGGGTTTTCACAAAGAGAATAGTGCGTCTAATCTGGTGTCTCTTGGACTATGAACCAGATCTAGATAAAATAAGATTAAACATACAAAATAATTGAGGAAGTTGAGAACTTCTATGAAACAATTTTTTTTTGTTGTAAATTTAGCGTCTTATTTATCACATTATGCCTCCATACACTTTATTGTTCATCGTGGTTTTGCGCCAATAGGTCATGCATGTGACTGGTATTTATGAGTGCTCTAGAAATTTGTCATAATTTCATAGGAGCAGCTCCACTCCACACTCATATAGGTCCATTCATCAAGTGTATTCTGCAGAGCAATACACCACCTATATAGATATATATATATATATATATAT
>JAJOOB010024154.1:0-14562 GCA_029582485.1 Solanum tarapatanum | reverse complement strand
GAGTCTGTAGCCTTCTTGGGGCACGTGGTGTCCAAGGAGGGTATTAGGGTTGATCCGGCGAAGATTGAGGCTATTCGTGATTGGCACAGGCCCACTTCTGTTACTGAGGTTCGTAGCTTCGTCGGGTTAGCGAGTTACTACAGACGCTTTGTTGAGGGATTTTCTACTATTGCAGCCCCGTTGACTCGATTGACTCGTGTTGATGCTCCCTTTGTTTGGTCAGAGGAGTGTGAGGCGAGCTTTTTGAGGCTCAAGGAGTTATTGACCACCGCTCCTATAATGACTCTTCCAGTTGAGGGCAAGGGCTTCAAAGTTTATTGTGATGCATCCGGTGTTGGTTTGGTTTGTGTATTGATGCAGTAGGGCCGGGTTATTGCTTATGCGTCGAGGCAACTTAAGATCCATGAGCACAACTACCCCACTCATGACTTGGGTTGGCTTACGTACTGGTGGGTTATAGTGGTGCCATCATGACTGGAGAAATCAAGTCGTGTCAAGTTGGTATCAGAGCCCTAAGTTCACTGGTCTCACTTGTATAGAGCTAACGTCTAGTAGAGTCCTGCGGATCGGTGCGGAGATGTTCATAACTTATCTTCGGGAGGCTACAGGATGTCCTTAGGAACACTTCCTCTTTTGTTTCACTTTCGTGTAGTGTGTGTCGTATTGGTTTATGGAAATCTCACTTGTTTCACTCTTTCGCAGGATGGCTCGCTCGTGAGGTGACGCGGCCAGAGGTGGCGCACCTGGGCCTGCAGGCAGAGCCTCAGCTTGGGGTAGAGGCCGACCCCAAGGTAGAGGCAGTGCCGTAGCACCAGCCCGAGATAGGGATGACGAGCCTCAGGGAGCTTATGTACCTCCACAGCCGGTGGGGCCGGGGCCAGCCTAGCCACCACCTGCACCAGCCGCAGTTGCAGCTCCTGATCTTTATGCTCTGCTGACTCATATACTAGCAGCTATTGGGGAGATATGACAGGCACCACCACCGGTCCCAGCAGCACCAGCTCCAGCGCCGCAGGGTCAGCATGCCACAGCGGCACTAGAGGTTCAGTCGCCACCAGTTCATGTGGATGTCGTGTCAGACGTAAAGGACGGGGAGATGCCACTGCGCGAGCAGAAGATGCTCGGGGTATTCCAGAGGTTGGCATAGCCGATATTCTCAGGGACGATTGGGGAGGATGCCTACGAGTTCCAGCTCACTTGTTAGGAGCAACTACAGTCATTAGGCCTCTTGGAGTCGTGAGGATCCGACTTCATCGCTCATCAGTTTCGCTCGTATCGAGAGTCCAGGCCAGTTGGATCGCCTCCTGAATCTTGGAGTGAGTTCTCAGAGGCTTTCTTGGCCCGGTTCATGCCACAGAGCGTTAGGGATCGGCTTCGTGATCAGTTCTCTAGATTGGACAAGGGCCCTATGACCGTGTCAGAGTACGAGACGAGCTTCCATGAGTTATTTCGACATGTTACCATGATCCTACCCACGGAGGAGAAGAGAATTCGTTGTTTTGTAAGTGGGTTGCGGTACCATCTGAGGGTCGACACGGAGCATTTGGTTTCGGTTGGCCGTTCATACCTTGATGTGGTCGACCATGCCCGATCCATGGAGCAAATTCATCGCAAGGCCCAAGGGGTCAGCGATAAAAGTGAACGCTACCAGGGCATCTACAGCGGGTCCCAGCCTAGAGGGAGAGAGTCCCATTATAGGCCCCGCCAGAGGTTCCAGCAGTGTCAGTCCAGTCAGCCTGTTCAGGCGGCATTACCTGCTTCTGAGGGAGGTCAGCATCAACAAGGTGGTCGTAGTACGGACCAGAGTTCGAGGGGATCAGATTCCCTCCCTTCCTATCGCGGTCGGGTTACTTCAGGACATTCAGCTTCAGGGTGTTTTGATTGCGATGTGCTTGACCATTGGTCCAGAGAGTGCCACCGGCGAGGGCGAGGAACGATTGTACCAGATGCCCTTGCACCTAAACCTGTTTCAGCAGTGCCCCCTCTAGCTAGAGATAGTGGTCAGGACCAGGGTCGTCGGGATAGCCGACAGGGTACCAGAGGCGGTGCTCGGGGAGGCAGGTTAGGTGGTAGATCAGATGCATCGGGTAGAGGTGCTCAGGGCCACTTCTACGCAGCCCCGGCGAGGTCGACGACTGAGGCATCTGATGATGTCATCACAGGTACGCTTTTACTACGCCATCAGCCTGCTACAGTATTATTGGATCACAGATCCACATTCTCGTATGTATCTGTTTATTTTGTTCCCCGATTGGGTATGAGGTCTGAGTCTTTGGCAGAGCCGATTTATGTTTCGACCCCGGTGGGTGAGTCCTTAGTAGTGGATCGGGTATTGCGATCTTGCTTAGTGACTCTCTAGGGTTGTGATACTAGAGTTGATCTTATTCTGCTAGATATGGTTTATTTAGATGTGATTTTGGGCATGGACAGGTTATCCCCCTACCATGCGGTCTTGGATTGCTACGCCAAGACCGTTACTTTAGCCATCCCTGACATTTTCCCAGTGTTGTGGCAGGTTGCTTATAGTCACACACCGATAGGGATCATCTCTTTTATGCGGGCTAGATGGTTGGTTGCTTCTGGGTGTTTAGCTTATTTGTCTTATGTGCGAGATGTGAGTAGGGAGGGCTCTTCAGTTGACTTAGTTCCTGTGGTTAGAGAGTTTGCAGATGTGTTCCCTACAGACCTACCTGACCTACCCCAAGAGCGTGATATTGATTTTACGATTGAGCTTAAGCCAGGTACTCGGCCTATTTCTGTTCTGCCTTACATGATGGCTCCTGCAGAGCTCAGGGAGCTCAGTGTTCAGTTAGAGGATCTCTTAGGTAAGGGGTTTATCTGTCCGAGTGTGTCACTTTGGGTTCTCCTGTTCTGTTTGTGAAGAAGAATGACGGGACTATGAGGATGTGCATTGACTACAGGCAGTTGAACAAGGTGACGGTAAATAACCTTTACCCCATGCCTCGTATGGATGATTTGTTCTATCAGCTTCAGAGTGCCACCATATTTTCTATGATTGATTTGAGGTCTGGGTACCATCAGCTGAGGATTAGGGCAGCGGACATCCCTAAGACTGCATTTAGGACCCGTTATGGCCATTATGAGTTCTTGGTGATGTTGTTTGGGTAGACTAATGCCCCTGTCGCCTTCATGGATTTGATAGCATGTGTGTTCAGGCCATACCTTGATTTATTTGTCATTGTCTTCATTGATGACATGCTGGTATACTCGCAGAGCCGGAGTGAGCATGAGCAACTTTTGAGGAAAGTGCTGCAGACTTTGAGAGATCAGCGGCTTTATGCGAAGTTCTCAAAGTGCGAGTTTTGGCTTGAGTCTGTAGCCTTCTTGGGGCACGTGGTGTCCAAGGAGGGTATTAGGGTTGATCCGGCGAAGATTGAAGCTATTCGTGATTGGCAAAGGCCTACTTCTGTTACTGAGGTTCGTAGCTTTGTCGGGTTTGCGAGTTACTACAGATGCTTTGTTGAGGGATTTTCTACTATTGCAGCCCCGTTGACTCGATTGACTCGTGTTGATGCTCCCTTTGTTTGGTCAGAGGAGTGTGAGGCGAGCTTTTTGAGGCTCAAGGAGTTATTGACAACCGCTCCTATATTGACTCTTCCAGTTGAGGGCGAGGGCTTCACAGTTTATTGTGAGGCATCCGGCGTTGGTTTGGGTTGTGTATTAATGCAGCAGGGCTGAGTTATTGCTTATGCGTCGAGGCAACTTAAGATCCATGAGCATAACTACCTCACTCATGACTTGGAGTTGGCGGCGGTAATTTTCGCGCTTAAGATTTTGAGGCACTACTTGTATGGAGTTCGATGTGAGATCTATACCGATCATAGGAGTTTTCAGTACATCATGAGCCAGAAGGACCTTAATTCGAGGCAGCGTCGTTGGATTGAGCTCCTGAAGGACTACGACCTCTCTATTCTCTATCGTCCGAGCAAGGCGAAAGTTATAGCGGACGCCTTGAGCCGGAAGGCGGTGAGTATGGATAGTATAGCCTTCTTATCTGTTGAGGAACGACCCTTGGCTCTGGACATTCGGTCCTTAGCTAATAGCATGGTTCGGTTGGATATCTCAGATTCTAGACGCGTCTTGGCCTTTATGGAAGTTCAATCTTCTTTGCTTGATAGGATCTGTGGTTGCCAGTTTGAGGATGATACCTTGGGGGCCCTTAGAGATTGAGTGTTAGCGGGTGATGGTGGTCAGGCTACCTTAGATCCTGATGGAGTGTTGAAATTCGCCGGCCGCATCTGTGTTCCGAGAGTTGGAGATTTCATAAAGTTGATACTTTCTGAGGTCCATGAGTCTAGATACTCTATCCATCCGGGCACAGCGAAGATGTATCGTGATTTGAGGCAGCATTACTGGTGGAGTGGCATGAGGAGAGATATTACTGACTTTGTTTCCCGTTGCTTGTGCTGCCAGCAGGTAAAGGCCGAGCATTTGAGGCCTGGTGGCAAGTTACAGAGATTACCCATTCCGGAGTGGAAGTGGGAGCGTGTCACTATGGAATTCGTTGTGGGGTTGCCTCGGACTTCTAGAGGTGTTGACAGCATTTGGGTCATCGTGGATCGATTGACCAAGTCAGCACACTTCCTTCTTGTTCATACTACTTTCAGTTCAGAGAGGTTGGCCCGTATCTACATTAGGGAGGTAGTCCGTCTTCATGGCGTGCCAGTTTCTATTATATCAGACCGGATTCACAGTTCACTTCCAGGTTTTGGAGGTCTTTTCAGTAGGAGTAGGGAAACCGTGTCCACCTTAGCACAGCATTTCACCCACAGACGGATGGTCAGTCAGAGCGTACTATTCATGTTCTTGAGGATATGTTGCGGGCCTGTGTTATGGATTTTGGAGGTCAGTGGGACCATTTTTTGCCTTTGGCGGAGTTTGCGTACAACAACAGCTACCACTCTGGTATTCAGATGGCCCCATTTTAGGCCTTATATGGTAGGCATAGTCGCTCTCCAGTTGGTTGATTTTAGACTACAGAGCTTAGGCCGCGTGGTACAGATTTGATTCAAGAGGCTCTGGATCAGGTGAGGGTGATTCAGGATAGGCTCAGGATGGCTCAGAGTAGGCACCAAAGTTATGCTGATCAGAGGCGTCGACCTTTGAGATTCTCTATTGGTGACCGGGTATTTCTCCGTGTGTCGCCCATGAAGGGCGTGATAAGGTTTGGGAGGCGGGATAAACTTAGCCCCAGGTACATTGAGCCTTTTGAGATACTCCGAACAGTTGGACAGATTGCTTATGAGTTGGCCATACCTCCAGCATTTTCTACCATCCACCCAGTTTTCCTTGTCTCGATGTTGCGGCTATATGTTCCTGATGAGTCCCATGTGCTCCAGTATGATGCAGTCGAGTTGGATGATCATTTGACATTTACGGCGGAACCAATTGCCATTTTAGCTAGAGATGTGAAGAGATTGCGCACGAGAGCCATTCCTGTTGTTAAGGTCCGTTAGAGGCATCGTCCAGTCGAAGAGGCTACCTGGGAGACCGAGCAGGAGATGCGAGAGCAGTTTCCCGACTTGTTTGAGTCTTCAGGTACTTCTTGATCCTTTCTTTCGCGAACGAAATTCCTTTTTAGTAGTGGATATTGTAATGACCCTCTTGGCCATTTATGTGTCTTGCCTTCTGTGTGTCGTTTAGAGCGTTCCTATAGCGACCCAAAGTTATTTATGACTTGATGGGACTGACATTTCAGTCACCTGGTCGTTCGTTTGGTCTTGGTGTGAGTTTTTGTGTTTTGGAGCTTATGAACCTTGAACGATCATTTTCGATCAAAAGTTCAAGAAGATGACTTTGAAATCTAATTCTGATGATTCTATCAGCTCCGGAAGGGTCATTTTAGGCTAGTAGCATGGTCGTCATGACTCCCGAGGTTTTCAGTGTGAGTCGGTGCGATTAGACGTTTTAACTTTAAGTTTAAGCTTAAGTTTGACTTTGGTCAACATTCTGAGTAAACGCGCTCAGATGAGAATTCCGTCAGCGTGATTAACTCTGAAATGTTGAGTTTGGTCTAGATTGACCCTTTTTTTGTGTCTAGATGTTTTTGATATCTTTTCGAACCCTTTTGTTGGTTTTGACTTAAAATGGCTTCTGGAAGTGGGACCCACTTTTTATCGAAATGACCTCTAATGGAAATTTTGACTGCGCTGTTGAGTCTGGAAAATCGAATTTCCTATGGTTGCATATTTCGTTTGCATGCACGGGGTTCCGAATGAGATCGGAGCACCCCATCGGAGTTTTTAGTTTTTATAAAATTGCAGAAATATCTGCTATAATTGCAGATATATCAGCCAACTATCCCAAACTTCAAACACTCATAACTCTCTCATCTCTCAACCGATTTGGGCGATTCTAAAGGCAAAGTTGTGAGATTTTACAAGGAAATCATATTGGCGAGCTCGGATAGTGATTTGGAGTCTCCGTTTTAGGTAAATTTTGTAAAATACCTGCTGTCACGACCCTTTTGTGAGCTTGATTTTGGAAGATATTGAGACTTGTTTTCTCAGTCATTCTAGGTCCGATTCTAGTGTTTTTTGAGGCTATCTTGATTGGTTTTCCGAGGAGAACATCGTGGTGTTGTCGCATTGTAATGTAGACCTCCCGTTTCTGGTAAAGATGCTGAATTAGCTGCTGTTTCATTTCTATTTTTTGAGAAAATTTGGGTTTTGGTTGTATGTTGGTAGTGTGTTGTTTCCGAGCCCTAAATTGTGTCCCATTTTGGGATATGAGCTAGGGGAAACTGGTCAGGACCCACTTTTGGGGTTAATTTCAGAATTTCCAGCGCGGGTCCCACGATTCTCATTTTGTCTCCAAAATTGACCCGTCTCCGTTTGTTGTGATTTTGGTGTCTAAACGACCGTAATAACGTTGTGATTCTATTTATGATTGCGGGGTAGCTTTTCGAGGAGGTTCGGTAAGAGAAAGCTTCGGAGAAATGATTTTGGAGTGCGTGTGATTGGCCTACAAGTAGGCTACGGTTTCCCTCTCTTAGATTGAGCTCTAGAATGTGAATATATGTTGATTAGTTGGGATTTGGGTTGGGTAGTTATTGAATCCTACATAGGTGTGAAAAAATCATGTTTTCGGCCTATTTCGAGAATTATCGGGTCACTGTGAGGATGCTTTGTATTATTGAGGGACCCTCATCGCTATGTGGAGTGCTTGCATGCTTAATTATTGTTTATTTGAAGCATGTTGGGCCTTAGTTTAGGTTTGACTAGGGCTTGCCTTAGAAATACGTGATTCGGATCCCGTAGGCCTTAGTTTCACCCCGATGTCGCTCGGCCGGCTTAGATCCCTGTAGACTGGTGTAGCAGACTTGAGTCTGATAGTTTGGCCTTTAGTTAGGTGACACTCTTTCTCCGACTATAGTTATCCTTATTTTCCCCGATGTTACGGCTTCACGAGTTACATCGGTGACACTAGTTCTACTTCGCAATTTGAATTTGATTTTCGATTTGGTTCCAAGGACTTTCATTGATTGGCTATGTGTGGACGGCTTTTCAAGAACATTTATGAGTATTGATCGATTGGGATTCTTTCAGCAGCTACATTGGCACCTTTATAGAGCATCCGGTTATAGTTCCGACCTCTATTACCTAGTTACTTATATAGAGCATCCGGTTAGAGTTCCAGCCTCTATTTCCCAAATACTTATATAGAGCATCCGGTTTAAGGTCCGGCCTCTATTTCCCAAATACTTATATAGAGCATCCGGTTAGAGTTTCGGCCTCCGTACTGTCAGATTTTACTCATTAGGGTTGAGGTTCTGATTCGTGTTCTCCGTTCTTGGGTTCTTTTATGCAATTCACTTTAGTTATAGTTATTTTGTGTACTCGTCGGGCTTATGGGGGTCCATTCGGGTTTTTATTTAACTTGCGCACGAGTGTACCTTCTGGGCTTATGGGGGTCCAGTTAGGTGTAGTTAGCTTATAGATTACTTTAGTTAGTTCTTTGTACACTCGTGTGCATTCCATTGGTACTTAGATTTTCGCTCTTGACCCTCGGTTTGTATTATTCCTTCTTTTCGTATTGCCTTTACTTTTCATGTTCAGTCGGCCTATGATGCCTACTGGGTATCGGTTGTTTTGGTACTCATGCTACGCTCTACATCTATTTCGTGGTGCAGGTCCGGGCACTAGTAGCCAGCGTTGATCAAGCTTGGAGCAAACTGATCCGGAGACGAAAGTGAGCACACGACGCTTTGTACTATTTCAGTCTCCATCTGTATATATAAACTTGTCTTTTACCCTTCGAGACAGTCCAGTCTCTGTTGTCCATTTTTGGGACTTGTACTCCTTTTGTTAGTAGCTCTGTACTAATGACTTCCATGTTCTGGGAGGGATCTTTATTTGTATATATGTTTTAGTTTGCTTCTGCCTGTCTATATTGTTATTTGCCTACTCTTGTTTAGTTCTACCCTCAGACCCATTACATGTTGTTCCGGGTTATGGGTTGGCTTACCTGCTGGTGGGTTATAGTAGGTGCGATCATGACTAGAGAAATCGGGTCGTGACAGGTTGGTATCAGAGCCCCAGGTTCACCGGTCTCACTTGTACAGAGCTAACGTCTAGTAGAGTCCTGTGGATCGGTGCGGAGATGCCCGTAACTTATATTCGGCAGGCTACAGGATGTCCTTAGGAAAACTTCCTCTTTTGTTTCGCTTTCGTGCAATGTGTGTCGTATTGGTTTCCGGAAATCTCACTTGTTTCACTCTTTCGCAGGATGGCTCGCTCGCGAGGTGACGCGGCCACGGGTGGCGCACCTGTGCCTGCTGCAGAGCCTCAGCTTGGGGTAGACGCCGACCCCGAGGTCAATGCAGGGCCGTAGCACCAGCCCGAGATATGTATGAGGATCCTCAGGCAGCATATGTACCTCCACAGCCGGTGGGGCTGTGGCCAGCCCAGCCACCACCAACACGAGCTGTAGTTGCAGCTCCTGATATTCTTGATCTGCAGAATCAGATACTAGCAGCTATTGGGGAGATACGATAGGCACCACCACCAGTCCCAGCAGCACCAACTCGAGTGCCGCAGGGTCAGCCTGCCACAGCGGTACCAGAGGTTCTGTCGCCACCAGTTCATGTGGATGTCGTGTCATACTTAAACGACGGGGAGATACCACTGCGCGAGCAGAAGATGCTCGGGGTATTCCAGAGGTTGGCATCGCTGATATTCTCAGGGGCGATTGGAGAGGATGCCTACGAGTTCCAGCTCACTTGTCAGGAGCAACTACAGTCATTAGGCCTCTTGGAGTCAAGAGGAGCCGACTTCACCGCTCAACAGTTTTGTGTATCAGCCAGGCAGTGGTGGCGCTCATATCGAGAGTCCAGGCTAGTTGGATCGCCTCATGTATCTTGGAGTGAGTTCTCATAGACTTTCTTGGCCCTGTTCATGCCACGGAGCGTTAGGGATCGGCTTCGTGATCAGTTCTCTAGATTGTAGCAGGGCCCTATGACCGTTTCAGAGTACGAGACGAGCTTCCATGAGTTATCTCGACATGCTACCATAATCCTACCAACGGAGGAGGAGAGAATTCGTTGTTTGGTACGTGGGTTGGGGTACCGTCTGAGGGTCGACACAGAGCATTTGGTTTCGGCCGGCCGTTCATTTCTTGATTTGGTTGACCATGCCCGATCCATGGAGCATATTCATCGCGAGGCCCAAGGGGGCAGCGATAAGAGGGCAAGCTACCAGGGCATCTACAGCGGGTCCCAGACTAGAGGGAGAGACACCCATGATAGGCCCCGCCAGAGGTTCCAGCAGGGTCAGTCCAGTCGGCCTGTTCAGGAGGCATTACCAGCTTCTGAGGGAGGTCAGCATCACCAGGGTGGTCCTAGTACGGGCCAGAGTTTGAGGGGATCAGATTACTTCCCTTCCTATCGCGGTCGGGTTACTTCAGGGCATTCAGCTTCGGGGCGTTTTGATTGTGGTGCGCTTGACCATTGGTCCAGAGAGTGCCCCCGGTGAGGGCGAGGAACGATTGTACCAGCTCCCCTTGCATCTAGACCAGTTTCAGTAGTGCCCCCTCTAGCGAGAGGTGGTGGTCGGGACCAGGGTCGTCGGGACAGCCGACAGGGTACCAGAGGCGGAGCTCGGGGAGGCAGGTTAGGTGGTAGATCAGATGCATCAGGCATAGGTGCTCAAGGCCTCTTCTACGCAGCCCCGACGAGGGCGACGGCTGAAGCATCTGACGATGTCATCACAGGTATGCTTTTATTATGCCATCAGCCTGGTACTATATTATTTGATCCCGGGTCCACATTATCGTATGTATCTATTTATTTTGCTACCCGATTGGGTATGATGTCTGAGTCTTTGGCAGAGCCGATTAATGTTTCGACCCCGGTGGGTGAGTCCTTAGTAGTGGATCACGTATTGCGATCTTGTTTAGTGACTCTCCAGGGTTAGGTGGTAGATCAGATGCATCGAGCAGAGGTGCTCAGGGCCACTTCTACGTAGACCCAGCGAGGTCGACGACTGAGGCATCTGAGTGTGTCGCTTTGGGTGCTCCTGTTCTTTTTGTGAAGAAAAAGGACGAGACTATGAGTATGTGCATTGACAACAGGTAACTGAACAAGGTGACGGTGAAGAACCGTTACCCCATGCCTCGTATTGATGATTTGTTCGATCAGCTTCAGGGTGCAGCCATATTTTCTAAGATTGATTTGAGGTCTGGGTACCATCAGCTGAGGATTAGGGCAGCAGACATCCCTAAGACTGCATTTAGGTCCCGTTATGGCCATTATGAGTTCTTGGTGATGTCGTTTTGGTTGACTAATGGCCCTGTCGCCTTCATGGATTTGATGGCACGTGTGTTCAGGCCATACCTTGATTTATTTGTCATTGTCTTCATTGATGACATATTGATATACTCGCGGAGCCGAAATGAGCATGAGCAGCATTTGAGGATAGTGCTGCAGACTTTGAGAGATCAGCGGCTTTATGCGATGTTCACAAAGTGCGAGTTTTGGCTTGAGTCTGTAGCTTTATTGAGGCACGTGGTGTCCAAGGAGGATATTAGGGTTGATCCGGGGAAGATTGAGGCTATTCGTGATTGGCACAGGCCCACTTATGTTACTGAGGTTCCTAGCTTCGTCGGGTTAGCGAGTTACTAAATACGCTTTGTTGAGATCTATACCGATCATAGGAGTCTTCAGTACATCATGAGCCAGAGGGACCTTAATTCGAGGCAGCGTCGTTGGATTGAGCTCCTGAAGGACTACGACCTCTCTATTCTCTATCATCCGAGCAAGGCGAATGTGGTAGCGGACGCCTTGAGCCGGAAGGCTGTGAGTATGGGTAGTCTAGCCTTCTTATCTGTTGAGGAGCGACCCTTAGCTTTGGACATTCGGTCCTTAGCTAATAGCATGGTTCGGTTGGATATCTCAGATTCTAGACGCGTCTTGGCCTTTATGGGAGTTTAGTCTTCTTTGCTTGATAGGATCCGTGGTTGCCAGTTTGAGGATGGTAGCTTGGTGGCCCTTAAAGATCGAGTGCTAGCAGGTGATGGTGGTCAAGTTACATTAGATCTTGATGGAGTGTTGAAATTCGCTGGCCGCATTTGTGTTCTGAGAATTGGAGATTTGATAAAGTTGATACTTTCTGAGGTTAGATTTCCGGCCTCTATTGCCCAAATACTTATATTGAGCATCTGGTTTAAGGTCCGGCCTCTATTTCCCAGATACTTATATAGAGCATCTGGTTAGAGTTTTGGCCTCATATACTTGATATTCGTGATTGATTACTTGGGTACTTTTGGTGAGCATCCGGTTAGAGGTCCGGCCTCCGTACTGTCAGATTTTACTAATTAGGGTTGAGGTTCTGATTCATGTTCTTCGTTCTTGGGTTCTTTTATGCAATTCTCTTTAGTTATAGTTATTTTGTGTACTCGTCGGGCTTATGGGAGTCCGTTCGGGTTTTTATTTAACTTGCGCACAAGTGAACCTTCTGGGCTTATTAGATTTTCGCTTTTGACCCTCGGTTTGTATTATTCTTTCTTTATGTAAGTTCGGTCGGCCTATGATGCCTATTGGGTACCGGTTGTTTTTGTACTCATGCTACGCTCTATATCTATTTCGTGATGCAGGTCCGGGCACTAGTAGCCAGCGTTGATCGAGCTTGGAGAAGACTGATTCGGAGATGGGAGTGAGCACACGACGCTTTGTACTATTTCATTCTCCAATTATATATATAAACTTGTCTTTTACCCTTCGAGACAGTCAAGTCTCTGTTGTCCATTTTTGGGACTTGTACAGATTTTGTTAGTAGCTCTGTACTAGTATCTTCCAAGTTCTGGGAGGGATCTTTATTTATATATATGTTTTGGTTTGCTTCTGCCTGTTTATATTGTTAATTGCCTACTCTTGTTTAGTTTCTACTCTCAGAGCCATTACTTCTTGTTCCGGGTTATGGGTTGGCTTACCTGCTTGTGAGTTATAGTAGGTGCCATCATGACTGGAAAAAATGGGTCGTGACAAGTTGGTCTCAGAGCCCCAGGTTCACCGGTCTCACTTGTACAGAGCTAACGTCTAGTAGAGTCCTGCAGATCGGTGCGGAGACGTCCATAACTTATCTTCGGGAGGTTACAGGATGTCCTTAGGAAAACTTCCTCTTTTGTTTCGCTTTAGTGCAATGTGTGTCGTATTGGTTTCTGGAAATCTCACTTGTTTCACTCTTTCGCAGGATGGCTCTCTCGCGAGGTGACGCGGCCAGGGGTGGCGCACATGGGCCTACAGGCAGAGCCTCGGCTTGGGGTAGACACTGATCCCGAGGTCGAGGCAGGGCCGTAGCACTAGCCCGAGATAGGGATGAGGAGCCTTACGCAGCGAATGTACCTCCACAGCCGGTGGGGCCGAGGCCAGCCTAGCCACAACCTGCACCAGCTGCAGTTGCAGCTCCTAATCTTCACGCTCTGCTGAATCAAATACTAGCAGCTATTGGGGAGATACGACAGGCACCATCACCAGTCCCAGCAGCACCAGCTCTGGCGCAGCAGGGTCAGCCTGCCACAGCGGCACGAGAGGTTCAGTCGCCACCAGTTCCTGTGGATGTCGTGTCAGACTTAAAGGACAGGGAGAAGATGCTCGGGGTATTCCAGAGGTTGGCATCGCTGATATTCTCATGGGCGATTAGGGGGGATGCCTACGAGTTCCAGCTCACTTGTCAGTAGCAACTACAGTCATTAAGCCTCTTAGAGTCGAGAGGAGCTGACTTCACCGCTCATCAGTTTTGTGGGATAGCCAGAAAGTGGTGGCGCTCGTATCGAGAGTCCAGGACAGTTGGATCGCCTCATGTATCTTGCAGTGAGTTCTCATAGGCTTTCTTGGCCCGGTTCATGCCACGGAGCGTTAGGGATCGGCTTCGTGATCAGTTCTCTAGATTGTAGCAGGGCCCTATGACCGTTTCAGAGAACGAGACGAGCTTCCACGAGTTATCTCGACATGCTACTATGATCCGCCCACAGAGGAGGAGAGAGTTCGTTGTTTTGTACGTGGGTTGGGTTACCGTTTGAGGGTCGACACAGAGCATTTGGTTTCCACCAGCCGTTCATTTCCTGATATGGTCGACCATGCCCGATCCCTGGAGCATATTCATCGCGAGGCCCAAGGGGGCAGCGATAAGAGGGCAAACTACCAGGGCATCTACAGCGGGTCCCAGACTAGAGGGAGTGACTCCCATGATAGGCCCCGCCAGATGTTCCAGCAGGGTCAGTCCAGTCGGCCTGTTCAGGCGGCATTACCAGCTTCTGAGAGAGGTCAGCATCACCAGGTTGGTCCTTGTACGGGCCAAAGTTCAAGGGGATCAGATTCCCTCCCTTTCTATCGTGGTCGGGTTACTTCAGGGCATTCAGCTTTGGGGTGTTTTGATTGTGGTGCGCTTGACCATTGGTCTAGAGAGTGCCCCCGGCGAGGGCAAGGAATGAATGTACCAGCTCCCCTTGCACCTAGACCAGTTTCAGTAGTGCCCCCTCTAGCGAGAGGTGGTGGTCAGGACCAGGGTCATCGGGACAGCCGACAGGGTACCAGAGGTGGAGCTCGGGGAGGCAGGTTAGGTGGTAAATCAGATGCATCAGGCATAGGTGCTCAAGGCCACTTCTACGCAGCCCCGGCGAGGGCGACGGCTGAGGCATCTGAAGATGTCATCACAGGTACGCTTTTATTATGCCATCAGCCTGGTACTATATTATTTGATCCCGGGTCCACATTCTCGTATGTATCTATTTATTTTGCTACCTGATTGGGTATGAGGTCTGAGTCTTTGGTAGAACCGATTAATGTTTCGACCCCAGTGGGTGAGTCCTTAGTAGTGGATCAGGTATTGCGATCTTGCTTAGTGACTCTCCAGGGTTGTGATACTAGAGTTGATCTTATTCTGCTAGATATGGTTGATTTTGATGTGATTTTGGGCATGGACTGGTTATCCCCCTACCATGCGGTCTTGGATTGCTACGCCAAGACCGTTACTTTAGCCATGCCTGGCATTTCCCCAGTGTTGTGGCAGGGTGCTTATAGTCACACACCGACAGGGATCATCTCTT
>JAJOOB010024153.1:0-16247 GCA_029582485.1 Solanum tarapatanum | reverse complement strand
AGATGTGGCGGGCAGTGAGCTTACAAAAACTTTAATTTTAATTTTAATTTATATATATATATAAAAAATAGTACCTGAGATGGGACGGGCAGTAAGCTTACAAAAACTTTAATTCTAATGGTGTATCACCACAATTTATAAATCAGCCCCCTAACCGCTTTCCACAATCATTCTCTAAGTACATCCATGGCATCCCATAAACAAATCAATAAAATAACAGTCCTCAACACCCCAAAATAACTAAAAGACTTGAATTTATGGTTTTCAATCACTATCCCACGAGTTCTAATAAACAAGTATGTCTAGAACTCTAAAATAAACTAATAATTAGAGGTTGTGGCAGCGTCTTACCTTGGCTATCTTAATTTTTTATTCTCCTTCAATTACTGTTTTTATAACCTTCTCTTAATCTTTGGAAGAGAGTGGCAGAACCTTGGCTGGCAACACATATAACTATCTCTATTTCACTCTCTTTAAAGAACTGTTCAATATACTTGAAGCAATAGAGGAGAGAAGGTGATCTTGTGGATGCTTTGGAAGAAACAAGATGAAAAATACTTAAAACCCTAGTGGGAATATTGGGTGGATGTTTCCTCTTTAGAGAGAGAAATATATGAACTTGAGAGCTTAAAATTTGGATGAGAGGAAAATGAGATATTTTTATTAGATTTTTGGCCTTAATAGGTTCTCTTTTGCCACCTTTCTTGTACTTCATTTGCAGCCACCACATGTCTTTAATTTAGGCCACACATTTAAGTAGGTGATGCACCTACTTTTCCATTCAAATTATTTCTTGTGGGCTTGGAAAGATTGGGCCTTGGACTGTCATTCTTTTTCATTTTCCCCCTTTTCTTGGACAATTGGGCCTCAAATTGATCACTTAATTTAGGCCTCCATATGACCCATAAGTCAAAGCAGGTGATGCACCTACTTGCTCCTTTTAACTTGTTCCATATACCTTAAGTAGGTGATGCACCTACTTGTCACCTAGTAGCTTAATTTAGTCAAGCAAGCACCTCACTTATTTTACATCATTTTCCATATCTTAGTTTCTTTACATGATCTTAACACTAATACACACTTGACCACTTATGACTTTAATATCAAATATCACTTTTTACTATCTTGAGTTCAAATATTTTTTTCATGTTCACTTAGTTGTATAGGTGTTGGAAGGTATGGGGTATTACACCTACACAAAAAGCAAACTACTTCCGTAGATTTTGGACCGTGGGAGCTGTTAGAAAAATGTGACTTAGAGTTTCCTCTTCATGAGACTCACAACAGTAACATCTGGAGGCTATACTGATTCTCATTCTTTTGAGAATGTCCTCAGTGGCAATTCTACATATCCAGCTCCTCCAAAGCAGAAAATTGATCTTAAAAGGGACCCTTCTACTGTAGATATAATTCCATTACCAATGTTTATCCTTTTTCTGTTTTATACTCTCGATGAAAGACCCCACAGTGAAAACTTCACCGGAGTTGCCCATCCACCAAGGTATATCAAATGCTTCTTCCTCAATATTTTTCCTAATATTTTTCACAATATATTCAGTCATCTTCTTCGAGATTAGGCCTCTGATGCTCTGTATGTCCCATTCTCCATTCACAGTAAGTTGTTTCACCTCTATTTCTTCCTCTCCCATAATTCGATCTTCTATGAAATACAATGCACCTTGTTTTTTCCTGTTGTCAAACTAGAAACTCATTTCTCTCGCTTTGAGTTGCCACCATATCTCATGCTCCACTTCTTTCCATATCTCAAATATTTTTCTACATGCGTGAGATGCCCATGTTCCTTTTGCCATAAGGAGATGATGTTTCTTGCAGTATTTGTTCCACATGAAAGAACTCCACGATGATATACGTTCTAAAAGTCCATCATAATTTTTCAACCAGTGCTTTTGTGACCTCGTGAGTAATCTAAATCCTAACCCAACTTCATTCTTGGGAGACACATATCTTTCCAAGCTACCCAATGTTTCCAATTTGTTCCTCCTATTTTACTCCAAAAGAAGCTTGCCAAAATTTGGTGCAACTGTTTGATGGTTTTCTTAGGAGGATTTATTATTCATAACAAATAAATAATCATTGAGTATTATAGAACATGGGCAATCAGAACGTACTTTCCTCTATAAGATATCCATTTATATTGCCACATCATAATTCTCTTTTGCACATTTCACCAATTCGTCAAAATGACTCATTTTCTTTCTATCATAGAAAACTGGGCATCCGAGGTATATAAATGGAAAATATCCCTGCTTAATACCCATAATTCTCTTTAGTCTAATACTCACGATTAGAGGAGTATTATCATGCAGGTGTTTAGATTAATCATATGTCCTAAACTCTTCTTGTACTCCCTTAGAACCCCATCATCTCGTAAATAGACTTCATGTCCCCTGAATAGAACAATATGATAGCTTGCATATGATAGATGATTTATAAGAGGACTCCATTTAGTCATCTCATACCCCAGGAACCCGGCATCTTCATGTAGCTTATTCAATACCCTGTCTAAAACTTCTGTTGTGATAATGAATAAAGTGGGAGAAATAGGATCCCCTTGTTTTTGTCCTATGGATGATTGAAAGAAACCAAAAGCTTTTATTGAGTACTAGTTATATGTGATAAGTCTCCACACCATGCCAATAATGACCTTTAAGAAACCAAATTTCTCAACACTTTGATTAAGAAGATCCAAGAAACCCTATTATATGCTCTAGCCATATCCTATTTCACCACCACATTATTGAACTTCTTTGTCAGATTAATATCCCTAATGATTTTTTAAGTGAGTAAAACATTATATGTTATATTTTTTTCTTTAGCAAACCATGTTTGGTTCCTTGACATAATGTCTGGAAGCCATCTAGTATTTCATTTATGCAAAACCCTCGATATGATCTTGTAAGAAAAAGTACACAAACTAACAGGTTTCCGCTTTCTTGGTGATTTGGAATTCTGACATAATTTTTGCCAAAATAATTCGTGGACGTCTGTTAAGACCTTACCTATGGAGCCAGTTAGCCCTTACGGCCAAAACGTCCCATTTTAAAGGTCAAATGTGCCCCAGAGCAGGAAAACCCCCAATTTTGCCGATTTTCGTGTGCTATAGTCCACAGACTTTTTGGTGATTTGGAATTCCGACATAATTTTTGCCAAATTTTTAGTGGACGACCGTTCAGACTTTAACTATGGAGCCAGTTAGCCCTCACGGCCAAAACATCTCATTTTTAAGGTCAAATCTAACCTGGATCAGGTAAACCCCCCATTTTGTCGATTATCGTGTGCAATAGTCCATGGAATTTTTGGTGACCTAGAATTCCGACCTCATTTTTGGAAAAAGTTTTCGTAGGCGTCCATTAAGACCTTAGTTATGGAGCCAGTTGGCCCTCACGACCAAAACGTCCCATTTTGAAGGTCAAATGTGCACCAGAGCAGGTAAACCCCCCATCTTGTCGATTTTCGTGTTCTATAATCCACGGACTTTTTTGTGATCTGGAATTCTAACATAATTTTTGCCAAAATTTTTCGTGGACGTCCGTTAAGACCTTAGCTATGGAGCCAGTTAGCCCTCACGGCCAAAACGTCACATTTTGAAGGTCAAATGTGCCCAGAGCAGGAAAACCCCCAATTTTGCCGATTTCCATGTGCTATATAGTCCATGGACTTTTTGGTGATTTGGAATTCCAACATAATTTTTGCCAAAATTTTTCGTGGACGACCGTTCAGACCTTAGCTTTGTAGCCAGTTAGCCCTCACGGCCAAAACATCCCATTTTTAAGGTCAAATCTGCCCCGAATCAGGTAAACCCCTCATTTTGCCGATTATCATGTGTATAGTCTATAGAATTTTTGGTGATCTAGAATTTCGACCTCATTTTTGCAAAAAGTTTTCGTAGACGTCCGTTAAGACCTTAGTTATGGAGCCAGTTAGCCCTCACGGCAAAAACATCCCCTTTTGAAGGTCAAATGTGCACCAGAGCAGGTAAACCCCCCATTTTGCTGATTTTCGTGTGCTATATTCCACGGACTTTCTGGTGATCTAGAATTCTGACATAATTTTTATCAAAATTTTTCGTGGACATTCGTTAAGACCTTTCCTATGGAGCCAGTTAGCCCTCACGACCAAAACGTCCCATTATAAAGGTGAAATGTGCCCCAGAGCAGGAAATCCCCCAATTTTGCCGATTTTCGTGTGCTATAGTTTATGGAGTTTTTGGTGAAATGGAATTGTGACATAATTTTTGCTAAAATTATTCGTGGACGTCTGTTAAGACCTTATCTATAGAGCCAGTTAGCCCTCACAGCCAAAACATCCCATTTTGAAGGTCAAATGTGCCCCAGAGCAGGAAAACCCCCATTTTGCCGATTTTCGTGTGCTATAGTCCATGGAATTTTTGGTGATCTAGAATTCCGACCTCATTTTTGCAAAAAGTTTTCGTAGACGTCCGTTAAGACCTTAGTTATGGAGCATGTTAGCCCTCACGACCAAAACGTCCCATTTTTAAGGTCAAATCTGCCCTATAGCAGGAAAACCCCCTATTTTGCCGATTTTCGTGTGCTATAGTCCATGGAATTTTTGGTGATCTAGAATTCCGACCTCATTTTTGCAAAAGATTTTCGTAGAAGTCCGTTAAGACCTTAGTTATGGAGCCAGTTAGCACTCACGGCCAAAACGTCCCATTTTAAAGGTCAAATGTGCACCAGAGCAAGTAAACCCCGAATTTTGCCGATTTTCGTGTGCTATAGTCCACAGACTTTTTTGGTGATCTGGATTCTGATATAATTTTTGACAAAATTTTTCGTGGACGTCCGTTCAGACCTTTCCTATGGAGCCAGTTAGCCCTCACGACCAAAACGTCCCATTATAAAGGGCAAATGTGCCCCAGAGAAGGAAATCCCCAATTTTGCCGATTTTCGTATGCTATAGTTTATAGACTTTTTGGTGAAATAGAATTCCGACATCATTTTTGCCAAAATTTTTTGTGGACATCTGTTAAGACCTTAGCTATGGAGCCAGTTAGCCCTTACGGCCAAAACATCCTATTTTAAAGGTCAAATGTGATCCAGAGCAGAAAACCCCCCAATTTTGCCAATTTTCGTGTGCTATAGTCCACAGACTTTTTGGTGATCTGAAATTCTGACATAATTTTTGCCAAAATTTTTTGTGGACGTCTGTTAAGACCTTACCTATGGAGTCAGTTAGCCCTCACGACCAAAATGTCCCATTATGAAGGTCAAATGTGCCCCAGAGCAAGAAAACCCCTAATTTTACCGATTTTCGTGTGCTATAGTTTATAGACTTTTTAGTGAATTGTAATTCCGATATAATTTTCGTCAAAATTTTTCGTGGACGACTGTTAAGACCTAAGCTATGGAGCCAGTTAGCTTCACGGCCAAAACATCCCATTTTGAAGGTCAAATGTGCCCCGGATCAGGTAAACCCCCCATTTTGCCAGTTTTCGTGTGCTTTAGTCCATGGACTTTTTGGTGATCTGGAATTTCGACCTCATTTTTGCAAAATGTTTTCGTGGACGTTCGTTAAGACCTTAGTTATGGAGTTAGTTAGCCCTCACGGCCAAAACGTCCCATTTTGAAGTTCAAATGTGCCCCAGAGCAGGTAAACCCCCTATTTTGCCAATTTTCGTATGCTATAGTCCACAGACTTTTTGGTGATCTGTAATAACAGCATAATTTTTGCCAAAATTTTTCATGGACGTCCGTTAAGACCTTACCTATGGAGTTAGTGAGCCTTCACGACCAAAACGTTCCATTATAAAGGTCAAATGTTCCCCAAAGCAGGAAAATCCCTGATTTTATCGATTTTCGTGTGCTATAATTTATGGACTTTTGGGTGAACGGGAATTCCGCCATTATTTTTGCTAAATTTTTTCATGGACGTCCATTAACACATTAGCTATGGAACCAATTAGCCCTTACGGCCAAAACGTTCTATTTTAAAGGTCAAATGTGCCACAGAGCAGGAAAACCCCCAATTTTGCTGATTTTCGTGTGCAATAGTCCATGGACTTTTTGGTGATCTGTAATTTCGACATAATTTTTGCCAAATTTATTCGTGGAGCCAGTTATCCCTCACAGCTAAACGTTCCATTTAAAAGGTCAAATGTGACCCAGAGAAGGAAAACTCCCAATTTTGCCAATTTTCGTGTGCTATAGTCCATGGACTTATTGGTGATCTGGAATTACGACATAATAGTTTGCAAAATATTTTCGTGGATGTCCGTTAAGACCTTAGTCATGGAGCCAGTTAGCCCTCACGGCCAAAACATCCCATTTTGAAGGTCAAATGTGCCCCGGATCAGGTAAATCCCCCATTTTGCCAATTTTCGTGAGCTATAATCCATGGACTTTTTGATGATCTGGAATTCCGACCTAATTTTTGCCAAAATTATTCGTGGACGTCCGTTAAGACTTTAGCTATGGATCCAGTTAGCCTTCACGGCCAAAACGTCTCATTTTAAAGGTCAAATATGCCCAGAGAAGTAAAACCACCAATTTTGCCGATTTTCGTGTTCTATAGTCCATGGACTTTTTGATGTTCTGGAAATCCGATATAATTTTCACCAAAGTTTTTCGAGGACGACCGTTAAGACCTTAGTTATGGAGCCAGTTAGCTTTACGGCCAAAATATCCTATTTTGAAGGTCAAATGTGCCCCGGATCATGTAAACCCCCCATTTTGTTGATTTTCGTGTGCTATAGTCTACAGACTTTTTGTTGATCTGAAATTCTAACATAATTTTTGCCAAAAATTTTCGTCGACGTTCGTTAATGCCTTAGCTATGGATTCAGTTAGCCCTCACGGCCAAAATGTCCCATTATAAAGGTCAAATGTGCCCAGAGCAGTAAAACCCCCAATTTTGCTGATTTCAGTGTGCTATAGTCCATGAACTTTTTACTGATCTGGAATTCCGACATAATTTTGGCAGAAATTTTTCGTGGACGACCGTTAAGACCTTATCTATGGAGTCAGTTAGCCCTCACGACCAAAACATCCCATTTTGAAGGTCAAATGTACCTCGGATCAAGTAAACCCACCATTTTTCCGATTTTCGTGTGTTATAGTCCATGGACTTTTTGGTGATCTAGAATTTCGACCTCATTTTTGCCAAAATTTTTCGTGAAAGTCCATCAAGACCATAGCTATGGAGCCAGTTAGCCCTCACGGCCAAAACGTCCCATTTTGAAGGTCAAATGTGCCCTAGAGCAGGAAAATCCCCAATTTTGCTGATTTTTATGTGCTATAATCCATGGACTTTTTGGTGATTTGGAATTCCGACATAATTTTTGCCAAACTTTTTTGTAGACGACCATTCAGACCTTAGCTATGGAGCCCGTTAGCCCTCATGGCCAAAACAACCCATTTTTAAGGTCAAATCTGCCTCGGATCAGGTAAACCCCCCATTTTCTCGATTATCGTGTGCTATAGTCTATGGAATTTTTGGTGATCTAGAATTTCGACCTCATTTTTGCAAAAAGTTTTCGTAGACGTCCGTTAAGACCTTAGTTATGAAGCCAGTTAGCCCTCACGGAAAAAACATCCTCTTTTGAAGGTCAAATGTGCACCAGAGCAGGTAAACCCCCAATTTTGCTGATTTTCATGTGCTATATTCCACGAACTTTCTGGTGATCTAGAATTCTGACATAATTTTTGCTAAAATATTTTGTGGACATTCGTTAAGACCTTTCCTAAGGAGCCAGTTAGCCCTCACGATTAAAACGTCCCATTATAAAGGTGAAATGTGCCACAGATCAGGAAATCCCCCAATTTTGCCTATTTTCGTGTGCTATAGTTTATGGAGTTTTTGGTGAAATGGAATTGTGACATAATTTTTGCCAAGATTATTCGTGGACGTCTGTTAAGACCTTATCTATGGAGCCAGATAGCCCTCACGGCCAAAACGTCCCATTTTAAAGGTCAAATATTCCCCAGAGCAGGAAAACCCCCAATTTTGTCGATTTTCGAGGGCTATAGTCCATGAACTTTTTGGTGATCTGTAATTCCGATATAATTTTTGCCATAATTTTTCGTGGACGACTGTTAAGACGTTAGCTATGGAGCCAGTTAGCACTCACGGCCAAAACATCCCATTTTAAAGGTCAAATATGCACCGGATCTGATAAACCCCGCATTTTACCGATTTTCGTGTGCTATAATCAATGGACTTTTTGGTTAAATGGAATTTCGACATCATTTTTGCCAAAAATTTTCGTGGACGTCCGTTACGACCTTAGCTATGGAGCCAATTAGCCCTTACGGCCAAAACGTCCTATTTTAAAGGTCAATTGTGCCCCAGAGCAGGAAAACCCCCTATTTTGCCTATTTTCGTATGCTATAGTCCATGAAATTTTTGGTGATCTGGAATTCTGACATAATTTTTGCCAAAATTATTCGTGGACGTCTGTTAAGACCTTATCTATGGAGCCAGTTAGCCCTCACGGCCAAAACATCCCATTTTAAAGGTCAAATATGCCCCAAAGAAGGAAAACCCCCAATTTTGCCGATTTTGGTGTGCTATAGTCCATTGACTTTTTGGTGATCTGGAATTCTGATAAAATTTTCCCGAAAATTTTTTGTGGACGACCGTTAAGACCCAAGCCATGGAGTCAGTTAACTTCACGGCTAAAACATCCTATTTTGATGGTCAAATGTGCCCCGGATGAGGTAAACCCACAATTTTGCCAATTTTTGTGTGCTATAGTGCATGGACTTTTTGGTGAAATGGAATTTCGACCTCATATTTGTAAAAAATTTTCGAGGACGTCCGTTAAGACCTTAGTTATAGAGCCAGTTAACCCTCACGGCCAAAATGTCTCATTTTGAAGTACAAATGTGCCCATAGTAGGTATACTCCCCATTTTACCGATTTTCGTGTGATATAAGTCCACAGACTTTTTGATGATCTGAAATTCTGACATAATTTTTGCCAAAAATTTTCGTGGACGTCCGTTGAGACCTTACTTATGGAGTCAGTTAGCCCTCACGACCAAAATATCTCAATCTAAAGGTCAAATGTGCACCAGAACAGGAAAACCCCCAATTTTACCAATTTTAGTGTGCTATAGTTTATTGAGTTTTTGGTGAAATGGAATTCCGACATAGTTTTCGTCAAAATCTTTCGTAGACGACCGTTAAGACCTAAGCTATGGAGCCAGTTAGCTTCACGGCCAAAACATCCCATTTTGAAGGTCAAATGTGCCCCAGAGCAGGAAAACCCCCATTTTGCCGATTTTCGTGTGATATAGTCCATGGAATTCTTGGTGATCTAGAATTCCGACCTCATTTTTACAAAAAGTTTTTGTAGACGTCCGTTAAGACCTTAGTTATGGAGCCAGTTAGCCCTCACGGCCAAAACGTCCCATTTTTAAGGTCAAATCTGCCCCAGAGTAGGAAAAACCCCCATTTTGCCTATTTTCGTGTGCAATAGTCCACGCAATTTTTGGTGATCTAGAATTTCGACCTCATTTTTGCAAAAAATTTTCGTAGAAGTCCGTTAAGACCTTAGTTATGGAGCCAGTTAGCACTCACGGCCAAAAACTCTCATTTTGAAGGTCAAATGTGCACAAGAGCAGGTAAACCCCGAAATTTGCCGATTTTCGTGTGCTATAGTCCACGGACTTTTTGGTGATCTGGATTCTGACATAATTTTTGACAAAATTATTCGTGTACTTCCGTTAAGACCTTTTCTATGGAGCCAGTTAGCCCTCACAGCCAAAATGTCCCATTATAAAGGTTTAATGTGCCCCAGAGTAGAAAAACCCCCAATTTTGTCAATTTTCGTGTGCAATAGTTTATAGACTTTTTGGTGAAATAGAATTCCGACATCATTTTTGCCAAAAATTTTCGTGGACATCCGTTAAGACCTTAGCTATGGAGCCAGTTAGCCCTTACGGCCAAAACATCTTATTTTAAAGGTCAAATGTGCCCCAGAGCAGAAAAACCCCCAATTTTGCCGATTTTCGTGTGCTATAGTCAACAGACTTTTTGATGATCTGGATTTCTGACATAATTTTTGCCAAAATTTTTCGTCGACGTCCGTTAAGACCTTACTTATGGAGTCAGTTAACCCTCACGACCAAAATGTCCCATTATAAAGGTCAAATATGCCCCAGAGCAGGAAAACCCCCAATTTTACCAATTTTCGTGTGCTATAGTTTATAGACTTTTTGGTGAATTGGAATTCCGACATAATTTTCGTCAAAATTTTTGTGGACGACCGTTAAGACCTAAGCTATGGAGCCAGTTAGCTTCACGGCCAAAACATCCCATTTTGAAGGTCAATTATGCCCCGGATCAGGTAAACCCCCCATTTTGCTGATTTTCGTGTGATATAGTCCATGGACTTTTTGGTGATCTGGAATTTCGACCTCATTTTTGCAAAACATTTTCGTGGACGTTCGTTAAGACCTTAGTTATGGAGCTAGTTAGCCCTCACGGCCAAAACGTCCTATTTTGAAGTTCAAATGTGCCCAGAGCAAGTATACCCCCCATTTTGTCAATTTTTCTTATGATATAGTCCACAGACTTTTTGGTGATCTGGAATAACGACATAATTTTTGCCAAAATATTTCATGGACGTCCGTTAAGACCTTACCTATGGAGTTAGTGAGCCTTCACGACCAAAAGATCCCATTATGAAGGTCAAATGTTCCCCAAAGCAGGAAAACCCCTGATTTTATCGATTTTCGTGTGCTATAATTTATGGACTTTTGGGTGAACGGGAATTCCGACATTATTTTTGCTAAATTTTTTCATGGACGTCCATTAACACATTAGCTATGGAGCCAATTAGCCCTTACGGCCAAAACGTCCTATTTTAAACGTCAAATGTGCCACAGAGCAGGAAACCCCCAATTTTACTGATTTTCGTGTGCTATAGTCCATGGACTTTTTGGTGATCTGTAATTTCGACATAATTTTTGCCAAAATATATTCGTGAACGTCTATTAAGACCTTATCTATGGAACCAGTTAGCCCTCACGGACAAAACGTCCTATTTTAAAGGTCAAATGTGCCCCAGAGCACGAAAGGCCCCAATTTTACCGATTTTCGTGTGCTATAGACCATTGACCTTTTGGTGATCTGGAATTCTAATATAATTTATGCCAAAAATTTTCTTGGAAGACCGTCAAGAACCTAGAAATGGAGCCAGTTAGCTTCACGGCCAAAACATCCCATTTTGAAGGTCAAATGTGCCTCGTATCAGGTAAACCCCCCATTTTGCCAATTTTTGTGTGCTATAGACCATAGACTTATTAGTGATCTGGAATTTCGATATAATTTCTGCCAAAATATTTTCGTGGATGTCCGTTAAGACCTTATCTATGGAGCCAGTTAGCCCTCACGGCCAAAACATCCCATTTTAAAGGTCAAATGTGTCCCAGAGCAGGATAACCCTCAATTTTGACGATTTTCGTGTGCTATAGTCCACAGACTTTTTGGTGATCTGAAATTCTGACATAATTTTGGCCAAAAATTTTCATCGACTTCCGTTAAGGACTTAACTATGGAGACAATTAGCCCTCACGGCCAAAACGTTCAATTTTCAAGGTCAAATGTGCACCAGATCAGGTAAACCCCCCATTTTGTCAATTTTCGTGTGCTATAGTCCACAGACTTTTTGGTGAACTGGATTCTGATATAATTTTTGCCAATATTTTTTGTAGACGTCCATTAAGACCTTTCCTATGGAGCCAGTTAGCCCTCACGATCAAAACGTTTCATTATAAAGGTCAAATGTGCCCCAGAGCAAGAAAACTCCCAATTTTATCGATTTTCGTATGCTATAGTTTATGGACTTTTTGGTAAAATGGAATTCTGACATCATTTTTGCCAAAATTTTTCATGAACGTCCGTTAAGACCTTAGTTATTGAGCCAATTAGCCCTTACGGCCAAAACGTCCAATTTTAAAGGTCAAATGTGCCCCAGAGCAAGAAAACCCCCAATTTTGCCAATTTTCGTGTGCTATAGTCCATGGACTTTTTGGTGATCTGTAATTTCAACATAATTTTTGCCAAAATTATTCATGGACGTCTGTTAAGACCTTATCTATGGAGCAAGTTAGCCCTCACGGCCAAACCATCCCATTTTAAAGGTCAAATATGCCCCAGAGCAGGAAAACCCCCAATTTTGCCAATTTTCAGGTGCTACAGTCCATGGGCTTTTTGGTGATCTGGTATTCCGAAATAATTTTTTCTAAAATTTTTCGTGGACGACCGTTAAGACATAAGCTATGGAGCCAGTTAGGTTCACGGCCAAAATATCCCATTTTGAAGGTCAAATGTGCCCCGGATCAGGTAAATCCCCCATTTTGCCGATTTTCGTGTGCTATAGTCCATGGACTTTTTGGTGATCTGGATTCTGACCTCATTTTTGCAAAAAGTTTTCGTGGACGTCCGTTAAGACCCTTGTTATGGAGCCAGTTAGTCCTCACGGCCAAAACGTCCCATTATAAAGGTCAAATGTGCCCAAAGAAGGAAAAGCCCTAAATTTGTTGATATTCGTGGGCCAGTCCATCGACTTTATGGTGATCTGAAATTTTAACATAATTTTTGCTAAAATATTTCATGGATGACCATAGATAAGGTCTTAACGGACGTTCAAGAAATTTTTTTGGTAAAAACTATGTCAAAATTTCAGATCACTAAAAAGTCATTGGGCTATAGCACACGAAAATCGATAAAATGGGGTGTTTAGCTGATTCGAGGCACATTTGACCTTCAAAATGGGATGTTTTGGCCATAAAGCTAATTGGCTCCATAGCTAAGGTCTTAACGGTCGTCCACAAAAAAATTTGGTGAAAAATTATGTCGGATTTCCAGATCACCAAAAAGTCCATGGACTATAGCACACGAAAATTGGCAAAATTGGTGGTTTTCCTTCTCTGGGCATATTTGACCTTTAAAATGGGACGTTTTAGCCGTGAATGCTAACTGCCTCTATAGCTAAGGTCTTAACGGACGTCCACGAATAATTTTGGCAAAAATTAGGTCGGAATTTCGGATCATCAAAAAGTTCATGGATTATAGCACACGAAAATTGGCAAAATGGGGGGTTTACCAGATCCGGGGCACATTTGACATTCAAAATGGGATGTTTTGGCCGTGAGGGCTAACTGGCTCCATAGTTAAGGTCTTAACGGATGTCCACGAAATATTTTTTCAAAAATGAGGTCGGAATTCTATATCACCAAAATTTCCATGGACTATAGCACACGATAATCAACAAAATGGGGGGTTTACCTGATCCGAGGTAGATTTGACCTTCAAAATGGGATGTTTTGGCCGTGAGGGCTAACTGGCTCCATAGCTAAGGTCTTAATGGTCATCCACGAAAAATTTTGGCAAAAATTATGTCGGAATCCAGATTACCAAAAAGTCCATAGACTATAACACAAGAAAATCGACAAAATTGGGGTTTACCTGCTCTGGGGCACATTTGACCTTCATAATGGGACGTTTTGGCTGTAAGGGCTAACTGGCTCCATAGCTAAGGTTTTAACCGATGTCCACGAAAAATTTTGGCAAAAATGATGTCGAAATTCCATTTCACCAAAAAGTCCATAAACTATAGCACACGAAAATCGGTAAAATTGGTGGTTTTCCTGCTATGGGTCACATTTGACCTTTATAATGGGACGTTTTGGTCGTGAGGGCTAACTGGCTCCATTGCTAAGGTCTTAAAGGTCGTCCAAGAAAAATTTTGGCAAAAATTATATCGAAATACCAAATCACCAAAAAGTCAATGGTCTATAGCACACGAAAATTGGTAAAATTGGGAGTTTTCGTGCTCTGGGGCACATTTGACCTTTAAAATGGGACGTTTTGTCCGTGAGGGCTAACTGGCTCCATAGATATGGTCTTAACAGACGTCCACGAATAATTTTGGTAAAAATTATGTCGGAATTACATATCACCAAAAAGTCCATGGATTATATCACACGAAAATCAGCAAAATTGGGGGTTTTCCTGCTCTGTGGCACATTTGACCTTTAAAATAGGACGTTTTGGCCGTAAGGGCTAATTGGCTCCATAGCTAATGTCTTAAAGGACGTCCACGAAAAATTTTTGCAAAAATAATGTCAAAATTCCTGTTCACCCAAAAGTCCATAAACTATAGCTTACGAAAATCGATAAAATTAGGGGTTTTCCTGCTCTGGGGAACATTTGACCTATATAATGGGACGTTTTGGTCGTGAGGGCTAACTAACTCCATAGGTAAGGTCTTAACGGACGTCCATGAAAAATTTTGGCAAAAATTATGTCGTTATTCCAGATCACCAAAAAGTCTGTCGACTATAGCACACGAAAATCGGCAAAATGGGGAGTTTACCTGCTCTGGGGCACATTTGAACTTCAAAATGGGACGTTTTGGCCGTGAGTGCTAACTGGCTCCATAACTAAGGCCTTAAAGGACTTCTACGAAAACTTTTTGCAAAAATGAGGTCGGAATTCTAGATCACCAAAAATTCCATGGACTATTGCACACGAAAATCGGCAAAATTGAGGGTTTTCCTGCTCTTGGGCAGATTTGACCTTAAAAATGAGATGTTTTGGCCGTGAGGGCTAACTGGCTCCATAACTAAGGTCTTAACGGACGTCTATGAAAACTTTTTGCAAAAATGAGGTCGGAATTCTATATCACCAAAAATTTCATGGACTATAGCACACGAAAATCGGCAAAATGGGGGTTTTCCTGCTCTGGGGCACATTTGACCTTCAAATTGGATGTTTTGGCTGTGAAGCTAACTGGCTCAATAGCTTAGGTCTTAACGGTCGTCCACGAAAAATTTTGACGAAAATTATGTCGGAATTTCATTTCACCAAAAAGTCCATAAACTATAGCACACTAAAATTGGTAAAATTGGGGGTTTTCCTGCTCTGGGCACATTTGACCCTTATATTGGGACATTTTGGTCGTGAGGGCTAACTGACTCCGTATGTAAGGTCTTAACGGACGTCCACAAAAAATTTTGGCAAAAATTATGTCAGAATTCCAGATCACCAAAAAGTCCGTGGACTATAGCACACGAAAATCGGCAAAATGAGGGGTTTACCTGCTCTGGGCACATTTGACCTTCAAAATGGGACGTTTTGGCTGTGAGAGTTAACTGGCTCCATAACTAAGGTCTTAACGGACGTCCACGAAAACTTTTTGCAAATATGAGGTCGAAATTCCATTTCACAAAAAAGTTCATGGACTATAGCACACGAAAATCGGCAAAATTGGGGGTTTACCTGATCCGGGGCACATTTGACCTTCAAAATGGGATGTTTTAGCCGTGAAGTTAACTGGCTCCATGGCTTGGGTCTTAACAGTCGTCTACGAAAAATTTTGGGAAAAATTATATCAGAAATCCAGATCACCAAAAAGTCCATGGACTATAGCACACGAAAATCGGCAAAATTGGGGGTTTTCCTGCTCTAGGGCATATTTGACCTTTAAAATGGGACGTTTTGGCCGTGAGGGTTAACTGGCTCCATAGATAAGGTCTTAACAGACGTCCACGAATAATTTTGGCAAAAATTATGTCAGAATTACATTTCACCAAAAACTCCATAAACTATAGCACACGAAAATCAACAAAATTGGGGGATTTCCTGCTCTGGGCAACATTACACCTTTATGATGGGACGTTTTGGTCGTGAGGGCTAACTGGCTCCATAGGAAAGGTCTTAACGGACGTTCAAGAAATTTTTTGGTAAAAACTCTTTCGAAATTCCAGATCACTAAAAAGTCCTTGGGCTATAACAAACGAAAATCGATAAAATAGGGTGTTTAGCTGATTCGGGGCACATTTGACCTTCAAAATGGGATGTTTTGGCCATAAAGCTAATTGGCTCCATAGCTAAGGTCTTAACGATCGTCCACGAAAAAATTTGGTGAAAATTATGTCGAATTTCCAGATCACCAAAAAGTCCATTGACTATAGCACACGAAAATCGGCAAAATTGGTGGTTTTCCTTCTCTGGGCATATTTGACCTTTAAAATGGGACGTTTTGGCCGTGAATGCTAACTGCCTCTATAGCTAAGTTCTTAACGGACGTCCACGAATAATTTTGGCAAAAATTAGGTCGGAATTTCAGATCAGCAAAAAGTCCATGGATTATAGCACTCGAAAATTGGCAAAATGGGGGGTTTACCAGATCCGGGGCACATTTGACATTCAAAATGGGATGTTTTGGCCGTGAGGGCTAACTGGCTCCATAGCTAA
>JAJOOB010024152.1:0-13104 GCA_029582485.1 Solanum tarapatanum | reverse complement strand
CCCCCCCCCCCCCCTTAACCAGAGCTCTCGGTTCGATCCTCTAGAAATGGAAAATATCTTGTTGGGAGTGCCACCCTAAAAAATGGACGTTGTAGTGCGCGAAGGCCCCAATGAGGGTGCCGGACACCGAGTGGAAAACCTAAAATACTAATGCAAGCTAGAAATCCAGTTGGTGAACAATCAAGTAGTTTTGCCCCATTTTCCCCATCCTACTTTGTTCGGTAACCTAATTTATTGTCATAGTATAAGTCATATGTGAACAAGGACAAAGTTTTTGACTTTTCTCACAAAGGCATAATACATAAGTGTGCCCTTTAACTTGGCCTCAGTTGACATCTATGTCCTTCAACTTTGGGTGTGCACAAGTAGACATTTAAACTCGTATAAAGTTGAATAAGTTGACACCTATGTTCTACGTGGAATAATACATGCAGCACGCCACATAGAACACATGTGTCTACTTGTGCAACTTTATATAAATTTAAGTGCTTGCTTATGTACACCCAAAGTAAGAGGGCATAGATACGGGTAAGGCCAAGTTAAAGAGTACATATATGTATTGTGTTTATCACAAATAATTTGAGAAACCCTTTGGTTAAAGTGATAGATTGATTTGATTATGCAGCATACACCAACTAAACTTTCCAAAAAAATGAAATTACTTAGCTTAAAGGAGATACATAATCTTTCGAAAAAAACTCTCCACCTTCCAAGGTAGGATTAAGGTCTACGTACACACTACCCTCTCCAAACCTCACCTGTGAAATTATACTATACCCTACAAGTGGGAGGAAATACACAATTGAACAGAAAGTCATTTATAGCATAATCCCAATTGACCTAAAAATAACTAGCAGAACCAAAGGAAAGAGCCAAATGCTCTTGTCATCAAGTCATCAAAAGGGGAAAAACTTACTAGACAGGAAAATACTAAAAAACAGACAATTACAAATGAAGATTGGATGCATTAATTCATCCAAAAAAGGAGAAGAAAAAAAAAACATACCAAAAAGCAGTGTAATTAGAGAACCCAGAAGCAGAAACCATGACTACAATTGATCCAACTGCAAATAAGCATTGTCCAAGCCTTAAAAACAATCCACTCACACTTCCTGGACTACCCACCAGCTCTTTCATCCTCCTCCTACTCTTCTTCTCCCAAAAAAAAGTGAAATTTCTACAGTTTTTATGCTCCAAAAAGGGCCCTTTTTTTGCAAGAAAACTAAAAGGGCCCTCTTAAGATCCCTAGATCCCTGTACTATTACCCATATCAGCACCTCAACTAACCAAATTGCTAAGCATCGATCTCTGTATCTATATCAGATTAGACGAGACGAAGAAGATGATAAACCGAATCTTCATATACAGTAAAAACCCAGCAAGTTTAACTGTCGAGAATGAACAAGGCAAATAAAATGTGCACTTTAGATACTTGAATTTACCAAGATTTAGAATTTTTTTAAATTTAAATTATAAATTATTCTAACTTAATTCTATTTCATAATGTAATTTTATTTGAATAAATTTTGAAAAGAAATTATAAGTCATTTTGACAGCTTATTGGCTTAGCCAAATATTATTTTAATTAATTTAAATAAAGATCAATTTTTTTATAACAAATTAAAAAAGTCATCTTCTTTCAATAAATTTATTTTTTAATAAGGAAAAAGAAATAAAGAACTATGCATTACTTATTTTTCTAACAATTATTTAGATATTGCACTTTTTTTCTTTTTAAAGAAGCAGTTGATTGATAAGATCATCTAATTGAGATGATTTTGCATGTCACTATGTTACATTTTGTACATACCTTTTCATTTCTAAAATTAAAAATTATATTTTTACACTGTAGAGAGAAACGGGTTCATTTAATATGTTTTCTAGGATCGGCAATCATATTTCAAAATTAATCTCTAATATCTATAATTATAATAATCTAATATTAAGACACTTGTATTGGCAAAAAAATGAGTAGTCTTTGAAATTATTTCAAGTTTTATCTTTCGGTAAGTATGATTTTGTCTTTTTTTTATTAACTTATAATTTATGAGATAAGGTCTATATATATTATTTTTCTCAAATTTTTTCATTTATCCTATCTTTGATGAACAAAGTTACTTGCTACTTATTGCTAGCGGACGGAATATGCTATTGTTATTGTAGTGATTAACTTATTTTGGCACTACAAGCTAATAGCACGCCGACGAAAATTGGCATATAACGACCTATTTTGTACTCATTGTGACGGCAGTCATGGGAGACAATATTGCGTGGGACTTGGCTTTTATGCTAATTGTGTCAAATTTTAACTCTTCTTTTATTGTTACTATCTTGTTGGATCTGTCCACATTATAGAATCTAGGAAGTTTTGGAGTGGTCTTGCTATATGTAGGTGTGAGTCTTATGGGAGGTATATTTTGTTACGTATCGTTTTATAATGTGTTAGAATTGAGCTCGAAAGAGAAAAATTGATATTGAAATAGATAATTAATAAGAATTTAAGGTGTTAATTAACATTTAATTACTAGAAATAAGAGAGTTACTTAGAGTCACATTTGAGTTGGGTTAGGGATAGTTAATTAAGTGGTTTTTTTTAGTGTCGGAGAGAAACTAGTTAATTTAGAATTGTTATTCGAGACTAGTTAACATAAACTCTCACTTGTTTATAAAATCGTGAAATATATTAGATTGTTATTTGAAAATGTTTCTTTTAGTATCCATGGTTGTGGCCACTGATCAATTCACTTAATTTTTTTGTTAGTACACATTTACACTTTAGTTATTATTGGTGATTGTGAGTATTTTTAATATTATTAATTTTATTTAAGTGGTTCATGTACTTTAATGGTGCATAAATTTCATTTGCTGCTCTGATACGTAAGTATTGACATTTTATGTCTCATTACTCACCTGAGTTAGTGGTAATGTGGCTATCATTTCTCCTAATTCTTGCGATTTCTAACTCATTGTTCACTCATTATTCTACCTTATTATGTTAGTAATTCATATAAATTTTGGATTATTTATTTATCCATTTACTACTCATAATCTTTCTATTTATTGCAATGAAAAATTCTTCACCTATAAATAGTGTGCTCTTACTTTGTATTGAAAACAAAAGAAAAAGTGTAAGAAAAGACGAGAAGCATTGTATTATGTATATATTGAGTTATTGTAGTGAAAGAGAGAGTTGAGATAAATAATAGTATTTTAAGTCTTCAACTAATTCATTATACAAAGGAGAGTAATATGGTGTAGGAAGATATTCTTTTTGTGGACTTTTGAACTCATCAACTAACCGAGAGTTGTTCGAGTTGTACGGTATTGTTGGATTGTAGTATTCGGAAGATGACAAGTCAAGAGTGATATTGTTGATTCTGTGTAAATTATGCCGCAGTGAGATTGAATCTTCTTAAAGAATGTGAGATATCTGCGGCTAATATATCTTTTATTCATTTTTATCATTTTATCATTTTATTTTCAACTGTATATTTGTGGTATATAACACCAATAGTTATGCTATGTGTTATGCTATATTCTCAAAATCAAAATACCATAAATTGTCTTTAGCCTCCCTCGTCACGACAATGTTTCTGATTGTCTCAGTCACGCCAACGTTAACCTGCTCTTTGAGTACCTCCATTTTTACCTTCATGGTATCATTAGTGCTCAACGACTACTCTAAGGTAGCGATAATTTGCCTTATCTCTATTTTGGTTTTGCCTTTCGTGTATGCCATCCAAATCATTTCGGATGATCTCAATCTTCTCGAGAGTGTTCCGCTCAAGAACGCTTAGAGTGCCTTCAACCTTTTCCAAGCGTTGACCTAGTATCTCAACTGTGTTTATCCTCGCTCTAACCTTCGTAACCCACTCTGTACCGAGCAAGACGTCTTCGGGTATGACCTCCACATCATCCTTTCTTGCCTAGTTTCATTCCCTAACTATTGTCACCTAGAAAAAATACTCATTTACTTGACTAATTGAACTTAAATACATCCCGATCTTGCATAATGAGGGAAATACACTCCTAAATTCTCGTCAAATTTAGAAGTGCTTTCAACCATTCTCTTGACGTTTTATTAAGAGTTCCATGCCCCTACAAGAGTTTGAGACAACTTGCTATGTCATGTGTGTATTTAAGTTTAGTTAGTCAAGTAGATGAATGTTTTTAAGACCATTAATAATTTGGAGATAAAATTAATAATTTGCGTCAAGTTTTAAAATATTTTTTCAATATTTTTCTCATAAATTAATAATATATTTTTTGATTCGATAAATCGATTAAATCAATTTTTGTACGGCCTTCGTTATTAGCCCTTATTCCAAATTTAAAATTTATGGAAATAGACAAGATTCTGCCGTCTAATTAATGACAGATTAATTTTTTTAAAAAGGCCTTCGCATTTTCCCCAAAAATAACAATCTAAAATAACGACAAAAGTCGACAAATCGTTCTGAGATCTACGGTAAAATGACAAGTCACGTGTCAGCTTCAGAAGGGAACAGTTGTAACTGACACATGATTTTCATTTCTTTTACACCTATAAGGAAAGGTGGAACGCAAAATGCAATTCACATTGCTACTCATCACTCATCAATAGCTTTTTCTCTCTTTGGCTGTATACATTCACTCTCGCTTTTTCAATTTCCCTCATCTTTTTGTATCTATGGCGGAGGCGACGGAGATGCCGTACTTTAAGTTGAACACCGGTTTCAGCATTCCGGCGGTCGGTTTGGGAACGTGGCAGTCCGATCCCGGCGTCGTCGGCAAAGCCGTGGAGACTGCTATCAAGGTTTTTTCTGTCTATCTCTCACCATATATCTGTGTATCTGTAGTTTTAGTTTCTATCTATGTAGATTAATTACTTACGAATTAACAGTTGATACTTTGTTTTTCTTCTTCAATGAGACTCGATCTAAAGTGATTCGAGCTTCTGTGACTTATGTTTTATAGAGTGAAATTTCGTGAATGCTTGTTTTGCGTCTCCGAATACTTCATAAGTCTTGAGAAAAGCATGAAAACGCATGTGTAATAAGTAGTATATACTACTGAGATTTTAGTTTATAATTTAAGATTTATTATTCGTAATTTAAAATATATAACAAACACTTCGGTAGAGACTTACATCATATAGAAAACGCATTCCGCTTTTATAATATTGTGCAAACGATTATATATCAAAATTGCAGTGCATAAAGTTGGCGCTTAACTGTTAATTTTTGTTTAGTGTATTGTTTCAATTAAGTTTAGGGGAAAAAACTCATATGAATAAAGATGGATATATGTGTTTTGCTATGTTCTGCTGGTACTCGTCCTTAATTTATTAGTATCCTAAGCTGACTATGGAGTGGATTATGCCTCAGAACACAAAAGACTTCTGTGGATATAGTTTAAGAAAGGAAAAAGACTTTTGAGAGTTGTGGTATACAAGTCATAAACATTGTAATAATTTCATTAAGGGTAAAATGAATTTGTTTCTAAAGTTGAAAGGTGCCAATTTTTTTTGGGGATAAGAGTGTAAAGGAAAGTATGTCACATGAAATGTTATTGAGTGAGTACTATGTTTGATTGGAAATAGTGTTATATTCCTAAGTCTGTAGGTGTGAAAAGATTAAATAGTTAGTATCGAGGGCAGAGAGATTGTCTCTGGTAAACAGCAGTGTTCTCTCTGGACGTGGTGTTTGTTTATACTAAGAATTTGAAAACAATGAGTAGAAGCTCTTACTATTGGAGGTGGTCGGATTCAAAATTAGATATACATATTCTGAATGCTTTTTCCCTTTAATATAGACTTTCCTAGAGTACTTGTAGAAGATTACACTGGTACCCTGTTCCAATGTGGAAAAAAAGTGAAGGAAATATGTGTTCCCACATATGCTTAGTGATGAAATTGTGCATGGGTTTAACTTTTATTCGAGTTTATGGAAATGTATATATTAGTGGGTGCAATGCTCTTCTTTGAGAATTATTTTCTGTATTGTAGTTCTTACTTGTAATGGCCAAAATAGATGTTAAGAAGTTATGTTGCAACTAAAGTAACTTTGGAGTAGTTCTAAGAGTTCAACCACTTTGAAGTGTCACTTGCAACTTAGTGATTTTGACATTCTGGCACAACCTAATCATTCTCTTCTTTTTGCTACAGATGGGCTACCGGCATATTGATTGTGCTCAAGTTTATAAAAATGAGAAGGAGGTAATTTGGCTTTAATCATACTGAACATTGCATAGTATTGAAGTGGTTCTCTCATCTAAAAGAAGAAATGACACTTCTATTATTTATTTTATATCTACAACACACCCCTTTATATGTCGGCCATATTCGTTTTAGGGACGAACATGTATAGATAATCTGTTGACGGGTCAGAGATCATGTCAAACTGTATGACTATCTCGTCTGAAAGGATTTTAAATCATTGGAGAGGGACACTTATTTATTTATTTACTTCCCAAAAAAAAAGTAAAAATAATAACTTGGTTTTTTGCATCCAGCGGATGTCTTGCACTGAGACGGCATGATAGAGGGGCTTATCAAGTTATCACTTACAAATCTCAATTCCAAGAGTAAATGCGGCTTTAATGTATCTTGTTTACTGTTTCCTGAAATATTGCTGCAACATGGGAAATTATCGCTTTATGTTAAGATCTGAAAAATCAGTACATATGCAAAGTAGCCATTAAGGCGGCACTTTAGGAGCATTATTGATGTGATAGACATTCTGCCTATAATATTAAGGTCTTGTGGAACAATCTTGTGTCAGTCTTTGATGGTTTTGGACTTCATCTTTTGCCTAGGGCAGTGTTTTGGGAAGCGAGAAGCGGAAAAAAGCGACGAGGGCTCGCTTTACAGAAGCGAGAAGGGAAGCGCGTGCTTTTTTTAAGTAAAGCGATATTTAGTATAAAAATAAATAAATATTAAATAATTGAATAGAGGTAATATATTCTTAGATTAAAAGTAAATAGATAGTCAATAATCCTCTTAAGTCATAACATATAAAGTAAAAACATAATTAAATCACAAAAAATGCAGCAATAAAAATATAGAAAAACACACAACAGCAACCAAAAAAAAAACAGTAGCAGATCAGTCGCAGCAGCATCGCAGAGAAGAAGAGAACTTACAGCAGTGGCCTGGCAGCAACCAAAAATAGAAAAAAACGTCGCAGAGCAGTCGCAAAGAAGAAGAGAAGAAGAAGAGAAGAGAAGAAGAGAACTTACAGCAGCAGCAGTTGCAGCCTCGCAGCAGTCCAAAAAATAAATTTGAAGTCGCGAAAGAGGTATGTGAAGTCGCGTAAGGATTTCAGAAATTAAAAAAAAAAACCTCACAATTTTTTTTAAAAAAAACCCTAATTAGTGCTTTTTCAAATTAAGTGCGCTTTTTCACGCTTTCGCTTTTCTTGCGCTGTAGAAGTGAGTGCTTTTTCAATGTCGCCTCGCCTCAGGAAATAAAAATGCAGGGGCTGTGCTTCACCTCGCCTCGCGCTTTAAGCGCGCTATTCCTCACTTTTTATAACACTGGCCTAGGGAAAGGTGATCAATGGTTATCATTTGTTTCCAGATCAATCTGTCATTAACATTTTCTAGTCTGATTTGTTGAATTTGTTCAAACCAAGTTTCATTTTGTTAGAATGTAAAACATGTCCTGCTTTCTAGAACTTGTCTCATTTTTTTCTTCTTCAAAGATTGGTGAAGTTTTGAGCAGGCTGTTTAAAGATGGTGTTGTCAAGAGGCGAGATCTATTCATTACATCCAAACTCTCGTATGTATTCAAACATTCCTATTACAACTTACCTCCCTGTTGTTCGCCCTAAAATTGAAATATGCTGAGTCAATTTCTTTCCAGTTTGAAGTTAACTTGTTCAACTTTGTGAAGTTATTCTCATCAATCTTTTACCATTGGTCTTTTGTTTATCATTGTTGAGTTCCCTCTTTTATTATTTATGTTTCCTGATAGCTTGGTAATTCAATACCTACTCTGCTTTTAGCACTAAAATGGTGCTGATGGGCCTCTGTTTTTTCCATCATTGTGGTCTCCATAGTGTTTCAGGATACTCATACATTCAAGTGTATTAACTTTTTTAGGAACACTAATCATGCACCTGAAGATGTACCAGTCGCACTAGACAAAACTCTTAAAGACTTGCAGCTGGAATACGTTGACCTGTACCTCGTAAGTTCTTCTTAATGTGAAGCTTTCTTTCTGCTAGTATTTCTAAGTTTGCTAAATAGTTCATAGCCATATTACTAAATTATTATAATATACTTCTATGAAGTGTTCACTGCAATATACTCCCACTCTTCCCTTAAGTAGATGCACCAGAATGAAATTTTAGAGCTGCCACGATGCTCCTGAGAACTATAAATACTGCCGTTGAACTTCTACATATCTTGGAAAAATTTAAACATCAAAAGAGAGTTCATTAGTTTTATAAATACAAGTGATTAACTTTTTCTTTTGTTTTTCTGTATTAAATGGTATCCTTGTAAATAAATTGAGACTTTTGTTTCTATAGATCCATTGGCCTGTCAGTATGAAGCCTGGATCAGTTGACTTTAAACCTGAAAATCTTATGCCAACCAACATACCCAGCATATGGGAAGCAATGGAAAAAGTTTATGATTCCGGGAAGGCTAGAGTTATTGGTGTTAGCAATTTCTCTACTAAGAAACTGGGAGATCTTTTACAAGTAGCACGTATTCGTCCTGCTGTCAACCAGGTGGAGTGCCATCCTTCGTGGCAACAAGCCAAATTGCGCGAGTTCTGTAAATCCAATGAAGTGCACCTCTCTGTGAGTTCATTTCTAAAGCTCTTGTACCCCTTGTGTACATTGTGGTCAAGTTTTCATTAGATTTTTCTCCAATTTCCATTTTCTTCTGATTACTGTGAACAATTTTTCATAGGGGATGAATTTATTTGTTCCATGAGTTTGGTTGTTGGTAACCATTGACTAGTCATCTGTCTACATGAGTAGATTGACAATGAGTTAATGTTTTTACTCCTTTTCTCGACACCTTTTTATTTCAGGCATATTCGCCGCTTGGGTCTCCAGGTACAACATGGCTTAAAAGTGATGTGCTAAAGCAGCCAGCTGTAATCTCAGTTGCTGAGAAATTGGGCAAGACTCCTGCACAGGTTTGTCTTCGTTGGGGCATTCAGATGGGTCAGAGTGTACTTCCTAAGAGCACACATGAAGCACGGATTAAAGAGAATCTTGATGTACTGAACTGGTCTATACCTGATGACTTGCTTGTCAAGTTCTCTGAAATTCCACAGGTAAATTCTTTCATTGTTATGGCAATTTCTTTTGATATTACTGAGATTGCAATTGTAAATTTGTTCTCTCTTATCATATTAATTTCAAATTTGAAAAGTGCAAATGGACCTAGAAATTGGCTGTATATCTTCTCTGAGATAGCAATCCATGTTCCAAGGGAAAAGTAAATAAAAATGAAGAAAGAAACACGAATGAGACTTGCATTGCACATAAGGAATCTCTGTCAGACTTGTATTCATGAGTTCTTTGATACCGCTTGGTGACATTCATATAATTTACAAATAGATGCTTTGATACCTCTTACTTGTGACAGATTCATACTGTCAAACGAACGTCTAATATGCATGACCATATACTGCGGTGTGCTAGTTAGACAACACCCCATCGGGACCAAAAGAAAATGAAATCCCCTTTTATCTGTGCACTGCCTCACTTATACTCTTTAAACTTCCTGGATGGTTGCGATAAGTGTCTATATAAGTCTGTTTACCAGATATTTTGATCACAAACTCTATTAATGCAGTTCATGGATTATTGACATTGCAGGCAAGGCTGCTGAGAGGCATTTCATTTGTTCACGAGACGCATGGCCAGTACAGAACACTTGAAGAGTTGTGGGATGATGAGATCTAAGGTCACAGTATGAGTTAACTGTCAAAGATAGGCAAATCTTAATCCATTTGTCTCAGAGATTCAAGCTTCTTGTGCACTTCCTTTTCCTTTGAACTTTTGGAGATCGATGAATTTTCAAACCATTAGATGTAGGTTTCCTTGCACCCCCTATCCCTCTATTGAATCTATGCTGGAAAACCATTCAACTACGAGACAGTATTCAAACATTTGATTTGCTGGGATGATACTACCCCTAAACCATCAACTTTTGCAGTCATCTTTTATTGTGGAGTAGTTAAATACTATGCTCCTGGTGAGGCTATGTCTCCTTCCTTTCGTTTGGTGGATGAATTAATTACTTTTAGTTTTGCCCATCAGACGGGGAAAGGAAAAAAAAAACAGAATATTTGAGGTTTTAAACATCACTGTTAATACTTGGCAATTGAACGTGTTTCTCATACTACTTGAATCAAGCGTACGCATGACATGAAACTAACAGACACACATAGCATGCTTAAATTTCACTTGGCAGTGCTATTTTTAGTTCCTGTCTCAGTCTTCTCCTGTTACTGACTAATGTGTTGCAACACATGCAATGAGTAAATAACGGTAGTAAAGTAGTAAATAAGAGGTGGTTCAATTAATGGTCAAGTATAATTTTGTAGTTTTTAACATGCATAAAATTGTGGTTCAAAGTGGAGCTCTTAGTGAGAAAAGATAATATTATTATACTGAGGGCTAAAGTAAATACTTCACAAATTAGAGAGCCGAATTTGGACGTTTTCCATATTTATTATTTTTTAATGGCTTCGTTAGTGAAAAAGAGGTAAAAATAAACTATTTCGCAAGCCAGAAGTACAAAATATGCTAATTTTATAATGTTCTGAACATGGATAAGTCAAACTTAGTACATAAACATGTAAAATTAACTAAAAAATATAAAAGTCCAAACTTTACTTATGAAAAATTATTATTACTTATGAAAATTTATTATTGCTATCAGCTATGAAAATTCAACTCATTATTCACTCATTATTCTATCTTATTAATTATGTTAGTAATTCATATAAATTTTGGATTATTTATTTATCTAATTACTACTCATAATCTTTCTATTTATTGCAATGAAAACTTTTTCACCTATAAATAGTGTGCTCTTACTTTGTATTAAAAACAAAAGAAAAGTGTAAGAAAAGACGAGAAGTATTGTATTATGTATATATTAAATTACTGTAGTGAAAGAGAGAGTTAAGATGAATAATAGTATTTTAAATCTTCAACTAATTCATTATACAAAAGAGAGTAATATGGTGAAGGAAGATATTCTTTTTGTGGACTTTTGAACTCTTCAATTAACCGAGAGTTGTTCGAGTTGTACGATACTGTTGAATTGTGGTATTCGGAAGATGACAAGTCAAGAGTGATATTGTTGGATCTGTGTAAATTATGCCACAATGAGATTGAATCTTCTTAAAGAATGTGAGATATCTGCGGCTCAGTCTGAATATATTTTTTATTCATTTTTATCATTTTATCATTTTATTTTCAACTGCATATTTGTGGTATATAACACCAATAATTATGCTATGTGTTATGCAATATCTCAAAATCAAAATACCATAAATTGTCTTTAGCCTCCCTCGTCACGACAATATTTCTGATTGTCTCAGTCACGCCAACGTTAACCTGCTCTTTGAGTACCTCCATTTTTACCTTCATGGTATCATTAGTGCTCAACGACTACTCTAAGGTAGCGATAATTTGCCTTATCTCTATCTTGGTTTTACCTTTCGTGTATGCCATCCAAATCATTTCGGATGATCTCAATCTTCTCGAGAGTGTGCCCCTCAAGAACGCTTAGAGTGCCTTCTACCTTTTCCAAGCGTTGACCTAGTATCTCAACTGTGTTCATCCTCGCTCTAACCTTCGTAACCCACTCTGTATCGAGCAAGACGTCTTCGGGTATGACCTCCACATCATCCTTTCTTACCTAGTTTCATTCCCTAACTATTGTCACCTAGAAAAAACACTCCTTTACTTGACTAATTGAACTTAAATACATCCCGATCTTGCATAATGAGGGAAATACACTCCTAAATTCCCGTCAAATTTAGAAGTGCTTTCAACCCTTCTCTTGACGTTTTATTAAGAGCTCCATGCCTCTACAAGAGTTTGACTACTTGTTATGTCATGTGTGTATTTAAGTTTAGTTAATCAAGTAGATGAATGTTTTTAAGATCATTAATAATTTAGAGATAAAACTAATAATTGACGTCAAATTTAAAAATATATTTTCAATATTTTTCTCATAAATTAATAATATCTTTTTTTATTCGATTTGATAAATCGATTAAATCAATTTTTTTACGGCCTTCGTTATGAGCCCTTTTTCCAAATCTAGAATTGATTTATTTAGACAAGATTCTGCCGTCTAATGAATGACAGATTAATTTTTTGAAACAAACCTTCGCATTTTCCCCAAAAATAACCATCTAGAATAACGACAAAAGTCGACAAATCGTTCTGAGATCTACAGTGAAATGACAAGCCACGTGTCAGCTTCAGAAGGGAGCAGTTGTAACTGACACATATCTTCATTTCTTTTACATAATATATAAGGAGAGGGTAAGTGCAAAGTTCAATTCGCATTGCTACTCTGTACTCACCAATAACTTTTTCTCTCTTTGGCTGTATACGATTCACTCTCTTTTTTTTTCAATCTCCCTCCCCTTTTTGTATCAATGGCGGAGGCGACGGAGATGCCGTACTTTAAGTTGAATACCGGTTTCATCATTCCGGCGGTCGGTTTGGGAACATGGCAGTCCGATCCCGGTGTCGTCGGCAAAGCCGTGGAGACTGCTATCAAGGTTATTTCTGTCCATCTCTCGCCATATTTCTGTGTATCTGTAGTTTTAGTTTCTATCTATGTAGATTTAATTACTTACGAATTAACAGTTGATACTTTGTTTTTCTTCTTCAATGAGACTCGATCTAAAGTGATTCGAGCTTCTGTGACTTATGTTTTATAGAGTGAAATTTCGTGAATGCTTGTTTTGCGTCTCCGAATACTTCATAAGTCTTGAGAAAAGCATGAAAACGCATGTGTAATAAGTAGTATATACTACTGAGATTTTAGTTTATAATTTAAGATTTATTATTCGTAATTTAAAATATATAACAAACACTTCGGTAGAGACTTACATCATATAGAAAACGC
>JAJOOB010024150.1:0-11480 GCA_029582485.1 Solanum tarapatanum | reverse complement strand
CGAAATCCGCAAGTTAACCTAGACGAAATCGACGAATTTTGAACGTTCTTCTCCTTTCTCCTTTTTTCTCCTCTTCTCCAAGCCCTAGCGTGAATTTCACTTTTCTAAAACTGACTAAAATCTGACTTTACCCCAATTAAACTCTAAAAATGAATTAGAATAATTAGGTAAGGAAAAGACTAAATTACCCTTCCAAAACCCGGATTAGACTTTCCTTAATCCAACAGCCCAACTTCCAAAGGGGATAACTTACTCATACGAACTCGGAATCGGGCAAACTCGGAGGCATTGGAAAGCTCATTCCAATATCTTTCCAACAATATCTGTAAGTACACCAAACTCATTATGAGCTAGGAGTTATGGCCGTTTGAAGTTGACCAAAATTCAACTTTTCCTAACTTAAACAAAAAAAAATCCAGATTTTCTTTCTTTCCAAAAATGACTATTTCCAATTATTATTTTCTTCCTAGTTATTTCAAATTGCGAGATGTTACAAGTTTCCTCGATCATAATTCTGATCTGGATCTAGCTATTTTGTGGAAGATTTTTCAGAATTCTCTGGTGCAAAGCACCTGCTCTAATACCATGTTAACAATTCAAATCATAGAGAGAAAGAATGTGAATTGCATTAATTGAAGAGAATGATAATTTGTTACATTGTTTATTCTGCACTAAGGGCCCTATATATTTATACATCGTGTAGTTGATAACTGCTTCTAACAAACTAATGCCAGCTCAGCAACTCTAATTAACATGCTTAACTAATTCTATCATTTCATGATTTACATTGCATGCTTCAACAATAATATTGCCGAGACAGAATGTCTAATTATTGTAATTTTGTATGTTTTTCATTCTTCTACATTGAACTTGATCTTCTAGTATGAAATTGTGAATCTAGGCTATATTTTTAGTATTGGGGAATCTTGAAACTCCATAAAAATGGGTTCTTGAACATGCAATTTGTTCAAGAGAGGTTAATTGGATTAAAAAAAACTTCATGAGTGAGATTAAATTGATCATGAAAACCTTGGATTTGATAAAAATACCCCGTTAATTATACGTTAGACCTTCTATAAAGATGGAACTAGAAAAGTTTGAATACCCCAGACCTTAGTTTGAATAAAGTAGGTTATTGAAGTGACCTTATACTTTGTTTTTTTAGACTCTGAGAAAAGGAAAGACTTCGACAATTTCGCTTGTTCGCTTCTAATTTGTCGATTGCTTGGAGTTAGATTTTGCTTAGTTGCAAATATGTAATGTGAGTTGTATTGCATGTTGACTTGGTCTTTGAACGTAGTTATTGATTGTTTGATGAACCTGAGTGTTGCCAGTTATAGTTAACATGCAAATTGGTGAATTGGTGTAATCAGTAATGTTATAGTTTATAAACTTGTAAATACTCTATGACGTGATGATGCATTAAATGAGGACATTATGGCTATGTATGATTTATATATTATCTCGAGAGAAAATTGACAAGGATGGAATAATGAGATGTGTAAAGGTAGTGATTATATTACTAATATTCAAATGATGAGTGACTCGAGTCCGGTGTGAGACTACGAATGAGTAGTTGTGTGGATGATGTGAGCCTACGGACAAGCGATTGAGTAGGATCGAGTACTATATTGATACAATACATGAACACCTAGGGTACCATGCACATGTCATAACTAGATGACCAAAACATAAGACCCTTTAGCATGTGTGTATAGATGAGAGTGAGACTGATGATTCGAGAGACATGTGTATTGATTCTTGATTGGTGCAGTGATTATGCAACTGCAAAAATCAAGATAGATTTGTTTGTACCTTTAATTAGTGTTTGATGTGTTAAATTGACTTGTTGTATATTTGACAAGCATATTTTGAATTACCTGATGAGTTAGATTGACAATGGAGTTAGTTATGTGTTCATGAATGTGGTTAGGAGTTTGACTATATGCAATGCCTGACTATGTGTTATATAACTATCATTATATATTTGTTATTAGTCATAATTGGTCTTGATTTCTATCGATAACAAATATTTGTACTGATGTTTTTTTTGCACTTTCCTTTGAGTGAAGATCGTGATTCAAAAGTATCTACCAGACCCCGCATTTAGAAGAGCAATTTCCATATCAAAGGATAAGTTACATTCGTTAGTAGCTGATCTTCTTATCTTTTGATGTCTTTCCTCCCAGGCATTGATGCTCCTTATATATTATTACTAGTATAACTTGGACTTGTTAGTTAGATGTTTTAGTACGATGACTTTCAAATTCTGAAATTGTAATAGTTTAAACTTCTGCATTATTGTTTTCTATTTTTAGACTTAGACTTATTAATGATGTACTTCCGCTTTTTGACTACATATGTTAGATGAATGCATGATTTAGGTCATTGAGTATTTATTCACCTACCCGGAGATTAGTGTGGGTGTCAATCACAACAGTTTGAATCATGGTAATATTTAATTAGTTATGTATTTAATTTTGTTATTTTTTCTTTCTGACTTCAATTTGTGTAATCATAATAACTAAAATTTTGAATTTCAAAAAGAAAGATATACCATATATCTCATTCAAATGTGACATTGAGCTTGCAATTTGAAATTTATAAAATATGAGTAAAATATTTCTAATTTACTTCTTTAATAATATATTAAAGACTAATATTTAGAGAAAAAAATAGAAAGTAATAAAGGGTGTTGACAACGAAGGGTATTCAGTTGACCAATCATGATATAGTGTAGCTTTTCCTAAGCTGACCAACCATGATATAGTGTAGCTTCGCCCCTCGACTGACCACTGAGTCCATACTTTGACGTTCCTTTATTTTGTTCATAATATGTTTCAGGTTAACTATCCTATCTCTAGCACAAACTATTAGATATGAATTGGTAGCCCAAAATCCCAAATGATCATTTTTCCTAATCTTAACTTCTTTTGTCAAGCAAGTCAGAATATGGGCTTGCTAGTACTTAATATTTGCAACCATTAAAAGGACAATATTCCTTATGAAAAAATCTTAATGCACAAAAAACAAATCTTCATGCATAGATTATAATGTGTAGAATCCATTATCCTTATCCCTATTTTAGGTTCCATAACCCTAGTCATAACTAGTTGTGAGAGATGAAAGTAATTATAACAACTAAAGTACATTAAGATATATTTTTTTGAATTAATGCAATTCTTGCAAGAATCTCTTGTTTGTACCACAATAATCTATGAAAATAACAAACTATTCCTAAGAATTATTAGGGAGTCATTTGTAGCAATGAACAATGAAACTTATTTATTATTGACAGTTTGTAACCCTAAAAACGTTGTCCATGTAGTCTATTTATAATAATAGTGAAAAGAAATAATCCTGGTTGGACTATGCTTTGACTTTGTCAACTCCAATTCTATAGAACACTAGTGTGTAGCGCAGATTCCATTGCATAGCAAGAGGTTTGCACTGCAAGGGCCATCGTGGACTTCTTTCTGCTTTTCAGTGCGTTGCACGTCCATCATAGAAATTTTTAGCCGCAAAAATATGTTTTTCAGCAGATGAATCACATGGGCCAACATGAGATGCATGCATCACACCGAGGATCACCTTCTTCATGCAGACTTGTCTTCATTTTAGTCTGGGATACTTTACTTTGAGTTTCAATTCATTTTTTGGATATATATATATATATATTAGTTCATCACAATAATCAAACACAACACACATGTATATATGTGAGTTTATACTTGAGATTTAGTTAAATTAAGATAAAATATGATGTTTGAATGTGTAAATATACACTGGATCATCTATCGATGGGTTAAAATAAATGTCATTAAAACCTCGATTTTAGAATCACAACAGATTACATGCAAATTTATTTGCTTGAATGTATTTTGTGGCATATAATGTACCTATTTTTCTCGTTAAGGTGGGCTATCTCCTAAATGTGCCATAAAATCCATAATTTAAAGTATATGAAGACCTATAATATATTCAAAATAATAATAAGCAACTTAACAAGTAAATATTAATAGGTACATTATATAAACCTTGCACAAAAATTACTAAGTTTGCCTATACAACAGACCCTCTAAATCCACCTGGTTGGTAACAATGGTGGGGGCAGGAATTTCATGAAGGGTGTCTAAAAAAGTGAATAAAATAAAAATTATTGCTAGTGAGATTCGAACATGTGAGCACCCTAAGCACTAGCTCTTTCAAGGCGTCCAAAATCACTAGGCTACAACACCTTGTTTTGTCAAAGATGTCCAGAATATGTTATTTAATCACTTCGTATATTATTTTACTTATATATATGGTATTATTTTTTGACGAAGGGTTGGACACCCTGACTATAACATAGCTACGCCCCTGGTTGGTAAGATTTGTAGATTGTTTTCATTTTTTCCTTCTTTTCCTACCGTTAATCTTTGTTATTATTTTTTAAAAAAAAAATTGGACCAAAGGTCCGTTACTTCTCATAAGTATTATCATACACATCCAGGCTAGTAATTAGCCCAATTTAAACAAATGTCCAAAAAAGGAAATAAAGGACAGTTTTGTCTTGGAAAGACCAATATTGCCATTTCCCTAAAAATAGGGTTTCCTAAAGAAAGCTATACTACTCTCCTTCTCCTGTACTCTGTTGCTCCCATGTTTATGGTCCCCTTCTCCCTTGCTTTGCTCGTGCTTCATCTCTGAGTCATTAACATTCTTCATCGATGAAAAAGAATGAGACATATCAGCTCGCAAAGGTAAGCTGATCTTATTTTTGACCCCCTCCAAACTTCTGCTAACCTTACTATTTTTCTTTTGCAGATGTGAAATCTGGTGGAGGTGTTTTGAGTTCAAGATGAACATTTTGTTGGGATTAAACCATGAATCTCCTCCTAGAGGCTTGAAGTATATCAACCTTCTCGACTTGATTTAAGACCCCTCCCCTCTATTGGCTGGTCCTTTTTTGTAAGCTGAAGTAGCTTAGGCAGTAAGCTTAGACACAACTAGATCACCTCTCGAAACACAAAACTTTAATTTGTAAATATCATAGTTGTGTTTTTCTGATTTGTACATACACTGTCTTAGCATGTTGGACCAATCATTCTTGTTTTAATTCGCAATGATAGAATCTGATGTTTAACTGTGTTAATGATTCTTCTCCCTCTCCTTGGTAGATCATAAAAAATCTATGTTTAAACCCTCCTTGCTTAATTTAATATCATGTTTTCCAAGTAGTCAGCTAACTGATTAGCCTCTCTAAGTATATATTTGATCTGAACTTGTTTTCTTGCTATGTACTGTTGTATCTCCTCTATTTTTCATGTGACCAAGGAATTTTCCACTGCGTTGTTAATATGTTTTTGAGATTCAATGAGTTTATTTTTAATGTAATCTTCTGGAAGCTTTGTGTCTTACATTATAGCATCACCTTCCATACACCCATTATTTCAGCTTTCATATTTATAGCTTCCCCTATGACTTGTGCTTCAGCATATATAAGATCTTCTGCGTTATTTCTTATGCTGAATCTATATGAGCTTTGTCTAGGATTTCCCCTACAAGCACCATCTGTATTACATTTATCCACGCTATGTCTGGTAGCTCCTAGCGTACTACTCTATAGTATAGTATTGGCTTATATGTGCTTAGTGTGATGATCATCTCCTGCCAATCTTGATTCCCTCTCAGTAACCATGGATACTTTCACTTTCAGCAACATTTGAATTGTATGTTGACATTACCCCACCATCCTAGCAAATGTTACATCTTTTCCATGCCTTCTAACATTTCTTCTCTTCCATAGCTTCCACATAATGATTGTTGGTATTTCCTTAAATATTTGCCTCAGCTTATACTATCATGGCCAGTCCAACTATGTAGTAATAAGCTATTGCAAATGTGTTCCTTCAATGTTAATACTTGCACAAGAAGCAAAATGCTTTCATAGCTTTTGAGCTATGGGAGCTATTAAAAAAAGGTGTTGTATTGTTTCCTTCTCCCCCTTATCACATTAATAACATTTGGACACCACATTCACTCTCATTTTCTTGAGGACATCACCTGTAAGTAATCTCTTTTTCCATACCCTCCAGAGAAAGAATGAGATTTTAAAAGGGATCCCCTTTATCCAAATGTTATTCCTCCACTCATTTCCTCTCTTTTTTCCTCATTAATTGATAGGCTGATTTGACAGTGAACTCTCCTAGAGAGTAGCCCATCCACCATGCCTTGTCTTTCTCATCCATATTCATGCTAGGACTAATGCTCTCGATTATACACTGCACCATTTCCTGAGAAATAAGTTGGCGTAATCTTTCTATGTTTCACTGCCCATTCTGAATCATTTCCTTAACCTTCACTTCTTCTTATACTCCTTAGCATTCTATATGGTATAGAGTTCCTTGTGATGTCCAACTGTACATCCAGAAACTAGCACTTCCTTACTTCTGTTGCCACCATATCTCATGCTCCACCTCTTTCTTTACTTTCATCATTTTTCTCAAAATCTGTGATACACATGTGTTCTGAGCAGTTATAGGGTGGTATTTTTTACAGTATTTATTCCACATGAATGTGCTTCACATGGATATTTTAGTTCTAAAATTTCATCATAGTTTAGAAAACAGAGCCTCAGATATATCAAATAGAGACCGAACACCTAGTCCTCTTCTCTCTTAGGATAGCACATCTCCAGCAAAGCCACCTAATTTTTGCCTCTAACTCCAGCATAGCTTCCTCAAAAGAATTTAGCAAAGATCTGATGGATTTAATTTAGCACACTTTTCGGTAGGTTCATAGTCGATATCATATATATAGGCATGGATTGTAATACATGGTTTATCAATATGATTTTTCCACCAAAAGTCAAGAATCTATTCGAGAACACTCAGGCAGCAATCATCGAGTAATTCTTCAAAGTAGCTTTTATTCTTTCTTCTATAACAAATAGGACAACCCAGGTAGGTGAAAGGAAAGTTTCCAGGTCTGATACCATTTAGCTTGCTTTCTCAGGCTTATTGTTATTACCAAATAGATTTTCTCATGTAGGTAGAATAAGCTTTTATCCTTGTTGATCATTTGTCCTGACACTCTTTCATAATCCCTCAAGACCTACATCATTTAAATCACTGAGTGTCTATCCCCAGATCCAAATAAAATGGTATCATCTGCATAAGCTAAATGATGATTTATTTTAGGGCTCCATTTTGACATCCCAAAGCCTTTAAATGAATCTTGATCATTGAGGTAATTGAACCTTCTAGATAACACTTCTGCAACAATGATGAACAAAGTTGGTGACAGAGGGTCACCTTGCTTTAGTCCCTAATAGAGTGGAAAAAACCTTGTGCCTGTCCATTAATTAGTACAAAGTACCAATTAGCTTAAATCAACCTCCAAACTATGTCTATGATTACCTCTGAAAAATCCAAACTTCCTCAATACTTTGGTCAAGAATATCCAAGCAACTCTATGATATGCCTTAGTCATATCTAGCTTTACCCCCACATTAGCCTCTTTGTTTCGCAAGTGCATGTCCCTAATAATTTTCCGTGCCAGTAAAACATTCTCTGCAATGCCTCTTCTTTTTACAAATTTGGATTGGTTAGAGAGATGATATTGGGTAGTACTCCTACTACCCTTTCATGAAGCACTTTTGAAATCACCTTGTTTGTAAAGCTTCTCAGGCTGATAAGTCTCAAATCTTTGAATTCTTACACATTTTCCTTTTTTGGAATCACAACAAGATTAGTATATGTAATAAATTTGGAAAACTCCTGCCCACAAAAAAAAGCTTTTACCAGTCTTGTAAGATCCTCTCTAACCTTCCTGAAAATTCGTCTAGTCCGCTCACACTATCTCCATTTAAGGTGAAAACTACTTCTTCCACTTTTTTATGCTTGGAAGCTTGATCATCTTTACATTCCGTGCATCACTGATTAGATTCAGAATTATTTGAAGCATATCAAAGTCCAGGTTTTTATTCTCCTCTGAAAATTGATCTTGAAAGTATTCAATAGTTGTTTCTGTCATTGTTCATTAGTAATTACTTCATTTCTTTTGATATCTTTGATCCGAGATAGGTGCAATTTCTTCCTTCTTCCTCTTACATAAGAGTGCAAGAACTTTGTATTACTATCCTCTTCATTAAACCTTTTCATCCCAGTTTTTTATCTCTAATACTTATCCTCAATTACTGGGCACTTCCTCAACTCTGCTTCCGCCTTACTCAGCTCACATCTATTAGTTGGGGTTGGTTGGGTTTCTAGTTGCACTTCTTTTACCTTGATCAGGTCCTCCAATACTGCAATCCTCTAAAACACATCACCAAACGTCTCCACTGTGACAAGGCCTTCTTTGTGTTCTTCAATTTATCGTGAAAAAATATAAAGGGACTCCCTTGTGTGTTCGCCCTCCAATGTTGTTTAACCACTTCATCAAAAGCTTTATGTTTAGTCCAAAATTTTAGAATCAGAAAGGTTTGATGTTTGGCTCCTCTACAGTGTTACAAATCAAATGTAGTGGGGCGTGATCTGACCCCTGTCTTACAAGGTGATGAACTTCACTAGATGGGTACAAGTTTATAAATTCATGATTTACCAGGATCCTGTCCAGTCTCTTGAATATACACTCCTTCTCTACTATGCCATTCCACCAAGTGAACATAGTCCTTGCGAATTTTAGCTCTTAAATAGCACAATTGTTAATACAATGCACAAATTAATTTGCTTTTGATTGGGTAAAATCTACCCCTCCCAGTTTTTCTTCTCTTTTAAGAATCACATTAAAGGAGGAAGTTGTCTCTTCTGCTACATATTCTAGATCTTTCCAGAGGTCAACTCTCTCATCCATACTACACTTAACATAGACTCTTGACACCAATGCGCTAATGTTGTATCTATATAGTTTGATCGTCAGTTGTTGAGAAGAATCTAAAATAATCTGACCTTCATAATCTTTATCCCAAAAAGACTATATTTTCCTGCCCTATTACTATGACATTTTGTGTCCTAGCTTCCTTCGATATTGTTCAAGCTCACTTGAATCCTTAAAAGGTTCCAAGATTTGCTATGTATTTATAGTGATGCCTTCTATTAATGTCTATCAAACACTCAAAATATTTTTGAGTGTTAACTGACCTTATATTCCAAAATATTAGTTTGTCAATCATTGATTAATCACTATGGTCCTTTCCTTATTACTCCTTGTTCTGGACTGCAGAGGTATTATTGCTTTGCTTTTCTTGATATCCTTCTTCAGACTATTCATATGCCTTGGCGATAGATCTCCAGCCCTGCAAACGTGTTGAATATTTTCTTCCATCTTTTTATCCTCTTTTGTCTCCTGCATGTTTTTAAGTTTCTCCTCCGAGAGTTCCCTCAAGGCTGAAGCTAGTTGTATTGGAGCTATAACTAGCTACAAACCTGAAGGAGTCTGCCATCCTTCCTCCTTGTCTTCAAATTGTTCAGTATGTGTCCCTCTATGACCTTCAGGTGTATCTTCCACTTGACTACCTATCTCTGTCAAATTTTCTTCCCTTCTTTCCACCGTTTTATCATTTTTTGATTTGATATCTCCCCCTTCATTATTAATCTTCTCCTTCTGTGATGAATTTCTCAGTGTTGAAAATTATCTTCCACCTATTGCCTTGTGGTTATACCTTGTTTCTCTATGTTCCTCAATTTCCCTTGCTGAAGTTGATCACCCCCCTCAGTCGTATTTAGTGCCTCAAACTTATATGTGGCGATGATTCCCACCTTATTCCAAACCTGATTTGGCTTATTCTTATTTGGCCCCTCTTTATTTTGTTTCCCTTCGTGAAATCTCTTCTTATTGTTTTCTTCTTCCCTTCTCTTGTCCTTATTTCCTTCATTTCCTTTGTCTTCCTTCACTTATGTGTCTGCTCCGATCTTTCTTTTGTTCCATTCCCCCATGTCCCTGCTTCTTCTTATAGGGTGCCCATCTCCTTCAATCATCATGTCATTTTGCCTGGCTGGGTCACTACTAAAAAACTGCTAAAATATTATGGACATAAAAGCGACGGACGGCGTCGCTCCAAAAAGTGACGCCATTAGCCACACTGTCCGTTGCTTTTTAATAAAAATAATTTTTTTAAATTTTTTTTTTAAAAATGCGACGGACATAATTGCTTAGTCAATCACTTTTTTTCGCATATTTTTGCGCCAACTATATATATAATTAATAATTAATTGTTTAATTAATTTTTTAAAGAAGCGACGGACAGCGTCTCTTAGTCCGTCGCTTTTTTGGTCAAAAAATCGGTCAACTATTTTTTTTAAAAAGCGACGGACAAAGAGACACTGTTTGTCGCTTCTTTTAAAATATCTTGACCAGATTGGGATTTCCAGTTTTGTTCTCTCTCTCCTTCTTTCTTCACTCTATTCTCTCCCTTCTCTCTTCACTCTATTCCGTCGCCACCGGTCGCCGCCGCCCCAGCTCCTTCCCTCGCTGTCGTCGTTGCCTCTCTCCTCTTTGTTAAGGTTAGTTCCTAATTTTAGGTTTTTTTCAATTCTTGTGATTATAGTTGATTTTTAGTTAGTATATTATTGTTTTAGTTTATTGGGTTGTGTTTAATCAATTATTAATTTGATTTGATTATTGTTAGTTAGGTATATAGAATTGAAGATTTTTGAAATTAGGATTTTTTAAAAATTAGGCATAATTTGAATTGGGCATTGTTAGTTAGTGAATGAATTAGGATTTTTGTTAGGGTTTTCAAGATTTTGAATTAGGATTATTATTAGGGTTTTGAATTGAAGATTTTTGAATTTGGAATTTTTTTAAATTTTGATTGATTGTTAGTTAGTAAAGTGTTAATTTGAAGTTAGACTAGTAATTGAAGTGTTTTGAGTATTATATGATGAATGTTTGAATATTATGAATATATATTGTTGAATGTTTGAATGTGATGAATAGGTTTTTTTTTTAATTAGAACTTGATCTATAATTAATTGTTGGATTAGAAATTTATATATAACTAATTTTATAGATTAAATATGAACTTGAATTTAAATTTTGAACTTGAACTAATTGAACATGGAACATGAATATAACTATTGAATTTAATTAGAACTTCATGAACTAATTGAACTTAGAACTTGAATATAACAAATTATTGGATTTGAACTTTATATATAACTAATAACTTTTATATGGACTTGAATTTAGAAATTGAACTATGACCGGATTCTCAACTACACACTTATTCTTTACGGGAGTCCTATCACCCCCCTAAATTGTTTAAAACTAAAATTATCATCACCTGTCACGACCCAAAAATGGACGTGATGGCACTCGTCTTATCCCACCAAGACAAGTCAGCCTAAAACTCAACCATTTCAATAAAATGCGGAAATTTCATAATCAACTCAAAAATACCCCCCAAAATCTGGTTGTCACGTGTACAAGCCTCTAAAGTATTACAATTGATTCAAAAGAAAAATACAAGTCTCATATGACATTGTTTCTAGAGTAGA
>JAJOOB010024149.1:0-13729 GCA_029582485.1 Solanum tarapatanum | reverse complement strand
TGAAAAGAATTTAGGTAAAAAAATTAATGTGAATTTTTTTTGACTCACGTGAGATAGATCAGTTTTCATCAATGATTTGTTAGACATATTTTGTAGTTTTCAATTTTTCTTATATGGAGTAGATAATAGGATAAAGAATGAAACACAAAAAAGATAGGGAATGGAAAGAAATAAATAAGGATAGAAAATAATATGCTATTATGCTAAGATCAAACTTTCAACCTGGGTGAAGGATATGTAGGAATGTTGCATTTTCCCTTTTCTTGTTTTCTCTTTTCCTTTTTTTCTTCTTTGCTTCACTCTTTTCCCTCTAGGCCCTACTCGATAACTTTCCATCACTATTTTTTTTTCTTCTCCTCTTGATCAACCTTTATAATTTTTTTTTTTTTTTTACATATTACACAATTTTTATAATTTGTCTTCAAAGAATGAAATAAAGAGGAATTATTCTTCAAATTGTATATTAAGATAAAATAATGTCACGATCCAAAATTGAAGTCATAATGGCACCTACTAAAACTCACCAATAGGTAAGCCTAACCCTTAGCCCGAAACCAATGATAAACGATAACAATCCTAGGAAGCAGAAGAGATAGAAAGAAACAATTAAACCTTTTCACGAAAAAACAATTAAAGCCTTTCACGAAGAAACAATTAAAGCCTTACAGGAAGAAACAACAAATCTCGAGATAAAATTGGTGGATGCCAGTATATATAGATATATATATATACCACCAAAAACCTGGTCGATGTAGTATAAAGCTACTACAAAATAGAGTAGAGACTAAACATATACAACAAAAAGTTGCCTCGAGATACAAATACTAACCAAAACATATACATACAGATGGAGATGGTTCGATTCTGATCGGCAATAAGCTTATCCTCTGTCTCCGAAGTATTAATATCAACAACACAAGGATCACTGTGGGTGATTGGAGATCAAATCTACATTGGGGAACAAGATGCAGAGTGCAATATGAGTACCAAAACAACATGTACTCAGTAGATAGTAGACATCATAGGCTGATCAAGCTTGCAATTGTAATAACAGGATAAAAGACGAGTACAATAAGGTAACAAGACAAAAATAAAGGCATAACTAGATATGCATCGAAGTAAATCTACTAAAGCAATTTATGAAGCAATAAAAGCTATCTACGCCTACCTGGACCCCATAATCTTAGAAGGCACATACAAAGACATTACAACACAAAAATAAACAAACAATAACCTGAACGAACCCCCATAAGCCCGATAGGTACACTCAAAGGTTATGCTACAAAATAAAATTATGAAATGAACCCCAACACCTCGATCATTGCATCTTCCAAAATCTTACATTGGAATAGCCAGTCCTTTTCGAAATATTATATTAGAAAGCCTTATCGGAACATAACATGCTCCAGAACCTTACGTCGGAATGGCTATTCCTCTTTGGAATATTACGTCAGAAATCCTTGATAGATTCTAACATATCCCAGAATCTGACATCGAGATATCTAGTCCTTCCTAGAATCTTACGTCGAAAAACCTTATAAGAACCCAACAGTTCCTAGAATTTTACATCGGAGAGGCCGGTCCCACCCCAAATCTTACGTCGAAATGGCCACAAAAATACCTAATAGCTTTCGAAATCTTACATTGGATCAGTTGTATAAATTTCTATCCTACCCCGGAATTCGACATCGGAATAGCCAACACACTAGCTACCCACCCCCACGTAATCTCACCTTGGGTCAACTACAATTATACAAGGAACAAAAGGGTCCTAAATGAGTCTAGGTACACTAACCACAGCCAACCAACTAAAGTTACTAAATTAATGGGCTACCCCAAGGTCACAACCTAGCTTTGTAGGGTGGCATCTAAGCCAAATAAAATATTGAAACAAGCCCTGCGGGCTCCAAAAACCATCATTTTTAGCAACACTAGCCAAGCATAGGCAAAGGCTTCTCAACAACAACACTAAGGAAATTTTAGCCTAATATTAGCTCACATGCACAAACAGATATCAACAAGTCATGCAGAACTCAAGAATCACCTGAAATAACTAAAATAAGGCCAAAACAATACAAGTAAAGAACATAACAAGGAATCATGTTGGAAACCCAACCCACACTTTCCTAATTAGCATGCTTAAAAAATCATAAACAAAGTCTAAGGAGAGTAGGTCATAGCCTACCTCAAATTCGATAATGTGCACTCCAAAACCTTTAAATTGCAGTCTTTTCCTTCTGAGCCGCCTTCGAATGGTGCAACACCATCATATTAATGATTCCAGCGTAAATACGGTCACTTAAACACCCAATTAACAATAATAAAAATGGATCAAAACTTGAGACAAAAATGGCATTATTAAACCTGCAGAAGGAATTCCAAAACTTCTTCTGCCAAAGGGTTTCAACAAACTCAAGGGATTTATGCCCTGAAAACAGGCACCATCCAAGTTTTGAAATGCCTCGAAACAGGTCATGCATTCAAATTGAGAGTTCACGATAAATAATCAAAATGAAAGAGATAGAGGGAAACTTATTAGTCTAATGCGACCATCACGACTCTATTAAAGCCCCCAGAACACTCTCCTAACAATTTCTAACAATAACCAACAATTTTCATTGCAATTCGAGTTCATAAAATCTCACAATTAAGGGAAAAGTAATGAAATGAAAGTTGAAAATGGATTATAACTACCAGCGATGGCAGCTAAAATGGTCACTTTGGTTGCTTAAATGGCACATCTAAAACGATCCACTAAAGCAGCTTAGCCTGGATGGTGGGATATGCTAAAACGGTACCTTGGCTGCTAAAGTGACCATTGCTTAAGTGATGCTAGGGCTACTAAAGCGGCTAGCCCTTTGTTGGCAGGGCTCTTTAAAGTTTCTCCTTAGCCACTTAAGCGAACAACGCTTAAGTGGTGCCTAGTGTCATGACCCGCCACCTTACCCTTCAAATTTTGCACTAGAAGAGGGGAGGAAGAACCTAGAGTTGTGGAGAGGTTAGTTGAACACTCTAGATTTCCCTAGACCTTGCTTTAGAAGACTCTAGAAACCCCTTAGATATTTTAAGAATACTTTGGAATATCCTAGAGAATATAGAGAATTCTATAGAGGGACCAAAGTGTAAATACTTTAGGGATTTGTAAAGTAATTCTAAATTACATTTTGTCCCCTAGGCTGTAGTATAAATAGATGGGGCATTCATTTGCAAAGCATCACACAAGTTGTAAAGCATTCTCCAAGCAATACAAGCCTTCTTCCAAAATTCTCTAAGTCTTTCTTTACACTCTCTTAGCGATCTTAAGTTCAAAAGGCTTACTTGAGCTTACAAGATCTTTAAAGAGTAGTGAGTAAGTTGTCAAGTGCTACACGAAGCTTTAGTGAGACTTTGTCACGACTTGAGAGCACCCCCTAGTCGTAACACGGCATAATTGACCCCGAAGGAGTCGCATACAAGCCCTTAGCATTATCATATCATAAGATCGTAGAAAAGTAGGGAGAATTTAAAACTTTATTTAAAGCATAATGCCAAAAACATTTCATAAAAACGGAAGTCTTTCTAACATCTTTGTCTCAAACCATCTATGAATAACATGAATAAAAGTTTAAAACATAAGAAAAGACATAAATTAAACATAAGGGGTTTGTCCTCGAAGCTATGAAGACTCACCAATCTTCAATCTTCTTGCACTTAGGAACCTAGCCTCCAAGCAACTCAATCTCCCAACACCCTACATTTGATTAGAATGTAGGCAATATGCGTTAGTACAAAGTGTACCAAGTATGAAAGCTAACATACCAACATAAAACATCTCAAAGGGGTTAGTCAACATAAGACATAATCATAAGAGACAATAACATAAACTCCAACATAAGCATCATATCATAACAATTCATCATAAGACATACATAAGTTCATACTTCAACCCTTAGTCTTTCATATTCAAGTGAACTACTTCACAAGCCACCTCCAAGCATACTTGTGTAAGGCAAAGATAGCATCCCATAATACTAACTAAGCTAAGTACCTTCTCTTTGGTTATTCTTGGTCATAGTCCACTTTCATAGTAAAGACCTAGGTTTTCATGACATAAGAGCACTAAACCCCTAAGTAACCTCAAGGCACACTTGTGCAATGCATGTGGGGCATCCCGTAATACCACACACACTAAGCATATCTTGAAGCCACCCTAATCATATTTACCATTTCTAGGTGTCACTATAGACCGACTTCATATTGGCAAGGAACTTATCAACTTAAGTGAATCATATCATGGAAGGCAACTATAGTAACAATCAAAGCTAGGCATACATCACATAAGATGACACTTCATAAGTAGCTTCAAGTCATACTTGTGCCATGTATGAATGACATCTCATACTACCACTCACACTAAGGCTAGCCTACTCAATGCTAACTATTTATCATTCTAGACTATCAAAGTATAACATATTATCATGTTAGACCTAACCACCATGGAAAACATCCTATTATACAATCCAAGCTATCAAAGGAAGGATACAAGTATACTAACCTAGCCACCATGCAACCATTCAATAAGATGCAAACTATCTTTTGGGGAATGTGAATCCTTAACCCTAAGCTATCCTTAGGAGAGTATGATGTCTCAATCCTAAGCTACCATGAAATGGTTTTGGCCTAACCAAGTCAAGCTACCATGAAATGCATTCTAACAATGCTAGTTCAAGCTACCCATAGGAGAGTATAAATCCTCAATCCTAGGCTACCATGCCTATACTAATGCAAGCTACCATGAAAAGCATCCTACCAATGCTAGTTCAAGCTAACCTTAGGAGAGCTTAATTCCTTAATCCCAAGCTACCATGGGATCTACCATCCCAAGGTACATAATTCAACTATCCATGAAGGAATCATAAGACTCAACCTCAAGCTATTCTATGCTAACGAGCACAATCAACATACTAGTCTAGATCACAATACACATTATTCATAAGCCTTCATCATAGACAATTCTAAGCATAATTCATCATAGAGTCCCAATTCTAATTATTCAATTCATATTCTATCATACATGCATAAGCCTAGTTCAATTCATGATTTCATATTCCCATTCTTGGATAAGTTCTATACATGGTGATAACTCTAGAAAATCTATCAAGAACCATCATTTTCTCATCAAAAGATCTAAACCCACATACTTAGAAAATTAGGGTTAGACAAGGAATTCACATAAATTCTTCATAATATCATGAATCAATACTAAATTAATCATATATGAGTAGTATCCAACACTTTGGAATCGTACCCACCTAAAACCCATACATTGGAAGTAACCCTAGCTTAGATTGGGGTTCTCCTTCACAAATCTTGGGGGTTTCTAGGGGACTCTATGGGTGGAAGAACCCATAGATAAAAATCTAAACATACCTTAAACAAATCCCTAGCACAAGACTTGGATCTTGACCTTAGCTTCAACCCTAGCTTCTTCTTCAATGGAGGTTCTTCTTAGAGAGAGAAATATTTGAAAGAGGAGTGATTTGGGTTTTTGAATTGAGTCTAATGTAAAGTTGCTTAAACTTGGGGTCTAAGGACTTAAAATAGTCTACATATGTGAATAAAAGACATACAAAACGACCCCCACTTATACCTAGTCGAATAGGATTTTACCCAAATGTCCCTCACTTGGCAGCCCCGTCCCAGGCACCATGGCCACTTGGACGGTCCGTGAAGGGCACCACGGTCCGTGGTGGTTCCCGTGGTCCCTTGAACAGTAGCTCCACCAACTTGCCAAGACCCTAAAACACTAAGGCACCTTCACGGGCACTTTGACGGGTCGTGGTCAGGCAAACGACTCGTGAAGTTCCTCGTGAACTTGGGGCAGTGTCTTGGCTTGGCCTCCCAAGTGTCTAAGGCATCTCCAAGGACCCCTTCACGGACCGTGGTCCACACCACTGGTCGTGAACCTTGGGCAGTAGTTGCCAAGGTTGGGCAATAGCTGCCAAGGTTGGGCAGCCTTGGCCCCTTGGCATAGGCTTGCCCTTTTGCCTTGGTAGTTGCCCTTCCCATGCACACCCAAACTCTTAAAGGTTATCTAGGCTACTAGGTCTAATGCATATAAGATGTTCAACCATTAAAATCCCCATTCTAAACACATAAAGTCTCATCTACAACTTTATTTCCCATATATCAAGTCTTAGAACCCTAGCTTGTGGCTCTAGTTTAGTCTACAAATTTACGGGGCATTACAGATTCTAAGTTCGTGACACCAGGGTCGCTTAGGCGGCTACACCAGCATCAGGCACCAAAAAATTTAGCTAAGTCCTAATGGACTTTGCTTGGGTTCTTGGGATTGGTTCGAAAACTCGTGCATACACACGAACTATGCTACCCTTCTAAATTCGACATTCCAAACTCAATATAGATGTCAAAACTTCAAATAGAGGTATAGGGCTGGGCGTTCGGTTGGTTCGGTTTGGTTTGTAAATTTCGGTTCGGTTTTTCGATTTTCGGTTTGGCCAAATGTGAAACCAAACCAAACTGAAATTATAATTTCGATTCGGCTTATTTCGGTTTGGTTTTCGGTTTAACCAAATTTAATTAACAATGGCATGTGGCATATGGATAGTTTTAGAAAATTGAAAAAAAAAAAATAGCTTCAGAAATGCAGTAATTGAAAAAAAAGGCATCAGAACAAGTGCAGACTTCAGAAGTGTAGGTATTTAACATTGTCATATTCTTTTGCATATTCTCATCTCTGCAGGAACTCAACAAGTGCATATTCTCATCTCTTGTGAGCACAACTCAACAAGTGCAGGACACAACTCACAAGTCTATCACAACTCACAACTTTTGTGAACACAACAAGTGCATATTCTCATCTCTTTACAAGCAGGTCACAAGTCACAACTCACAAGCCTTTTACTTTCACAACTCACAGAAAAGCAGAAATGGAAAGCAGTTTGACCAATGTTGCTGCAACCATTTGTTGCCAAGGAGCAGACAAATTTCAACAAACATTTAACTTGCAACTTACAATATAATTGACTAAAATATCTAAACAAAACTGATAATTCTTGTCCAAGCAGTCCAGCAGGCAGCAACATTAACAAACTAGTCGATAATAAGAATAAAAAGACTATCAAGAGTCAAGACAACAACACTAGAAAATTCAACAAACTTGTGCCCAACCCTAAAATATAGTTAGTTACAAACTACAGTTGCTAGTAGGCAACATTGCAATTTGCAGCAACCAAAAGATTTAGAAAACCAACAAAACATTGTTGTGCAACCTCCAGTGCAACAACTCCCAAGTTCCAAGTTCCATCAGATAGCAACCAAGAAAATAACAAAACATTTATGTGCTTGCGAGAAAATAGAACTCTTTAGACAAATGATCTACATTTCATAATAAAATATATAAAACTATCAAGCAAGTTATGTAAATAAGTTCTTTACTTACCCATTACCACGCATCACTAGTTGATAGTTGAACTTACAAGTTGCAACTATATATCAATAATACTAGATTCAGTCCCACTACAAGTAAAATCTAAAAAAATATGAAAGAATTTGTTAGTTGTTAAGAAACATAAGTAAGAAAATTATTTTCAAGATAATTAATACAAATGCCAAATTCTTACCAAGTTCAAGTTGCTCATGATACTCTAAATCTTCCTCAATATTGATTGGAAAAGGCTCACTTCTAAGCCAATCTTGAACACAAATAAGAGATTGCACAAGTTTAGGAGTTAATGAACTCCTAAAGGGATCAAGAACACGACCTCATGTGCTGAATGCACATTCTGATGCGACACTTGAAATGGGAATGGTTAACACATCACGAACCATCTCCGCGAGAATAGGAAACCTCGGCTCATTAACTTTCCACCACATTAATATATCAAATTCATCACTATCTGGCTCAATATCTTCAGCAAGATATCTTTCCAACTCTGATTTACTACCTGAACTTCCACTAACTTCTTTATGCTTCTCAAATTGTTGTTTCGTTCTCATTCTTCCTCTATTTACAAAGTTGTCACAACCACTCACACTAGATATATTTGATGAGTTGTCAGATGAACTGGATGAAGATGGTACATGTGAAGAGCTTTTTGAGGATTTCTTAACATAATAATCAAATAAGTTTTTCATGTATTTTTTCATTTCTGAACATAGCTTGTCCCCTACTTCTTTTCCAAACATATCCACAATGGCAAATGGAACATAATCAAGCTTGTTACGGGGATCCAACATGGATGAAATAAAGATCATCTTGTTCATTTTATGTGGTTCACCCCAATACTTTTTGAACTTTTCATTCAGACTTTTTGCCATTTCTTTCAAATTACCATCTTCATTTTCCATCATCTCTTTCAAAATAAGATTAAATTCAGCAATTTCAACAAAATGTGTATTGCTAGTGACATAATTAGAACCAGAGACCTTCAAAGTAAGTACATAAAAAGTTTCAAGAAATTTCACCATTGACCTAACATTTTTCCAGTCAGCACTTGTAAGAATATCACTTGTAAGAATATTTGCACTAGTTCCATCTTCATCACTAGTTCTATCTTCATCTTCAGAAGAAACAGAACAAAAGGTACGAAGATGATTGAAGTATCCAATATCATAAAAACTATATCTTTCAAATGCAAGCTCAAAATGTTGTGCTACATCAAGCATCGAATATGTAGAGTTCCACCTAGTAGGAACATCTAAACACAATGATTTCTTACAATCTACCAATTGATATTCACAACATTTTTTGAACTTTCTAAGTCTTGCGGGAGATTGTTTAATGTACTTCATGGCTTGTCTCACTAGCTTGACAGACTTACCAATTTCCTTCAACCCATCTTGCACAATAAGATTAAGGATATATGTCATACACCTCACATGAAGATGGTCACCATCCATAATGTTAGTTCCCCAATTACTCAATTGTTTAGACATTTCTTTCACAGTAACATCATTAGAACTAGCATTATCAATTGTAATAGTAAAGACATTATCCAAACCCCATTCAAGCAAATAATTAGTAATGCAAGCTGCCATATCCCCACCCTTATGACTAGAAATAGGACAAAAAATTGTTATTCTTTTATGCAAAGTCCAATTTCTATCTATAAAGTGGGATGTCAAACACATGTAGTTGAATTTTTGTATAGAGGTCCAAGTATCTGTCGTAAGACAAACTCTTGGACGTGCTTCTTTGAAAACCTTCTTCAAAAGTTGTCTATCTTCAAGGTATAGTTCATAACAATCTCTCGTCATGGTTCTACGAGAAGGAGTATGAAATTGTGGCACTGTAACTCTCATGAAGTTTTTAAAACCCTCTTTCTCAACAAAACTAAACGGTAGCTCGTCAACAATTAGCATTTTGGCTAAAGCTTTCTTACTTTGTGCTTGGTCAAATTTCCAAGTGCTAATCACCCCTTCCTTTGCTCCCGTTGAAGATGGTAGAAAATTAATTAGATTTTGACCTTTATCTATGGTGTCACGAGGAAATTTAGAACATATTCTCATATGATTATTCATTGACGACGTACCATTAGTCGATGTAGAAGCTGCATAAGGTTTCTCACAATACTTGTATTTGGCTTTCTTAGCTCCACTTTCATCAGTGAACTTGTCAAAAATGCTTCCAACAAGTAGCTCTAGGTTCCATGTTTTTTCTTTTATTTGAAGTATCAACATCAACTTCAACCTCATTGGGAGATGAGGTGTTAGGTATGCTGTCATTTGAACCTCCACTTTCACTTATCTTACTTCCAATTTGTGTCATTTGTAAAAAAGTGAAAAAAACAAGAATAACAACAATTAGAAAGACGCAGTACATTACAGTTCACAAATAATCACAAAGTTGCATACTTGCATTCAATGATTAAACTCACGCAGTTCAGTTGCGGTTCAGAACTAAGAAGAACAATAATCACGCAGTACATTACAGACTTATAGTTCACTAATCGACTCACTGATCAGTCCCTAACTAACATACACTTAAATAGAAAAGGCAGAACTTCCATGGACCATGGTAGAGGATCAGGATACTACCAACTTGACTAACAATAAGCAGAGGCATAATAATATTATTTCACATTAATCCCCAATTTACAAGTCCCCGTAGTTTATACTACAATCAAGCAACTAAACTGCTAAGTGCTAAGATATTGCACCATATTAACTCTTTGTTATTGAACAACACTCAATTGTCTTTTCCAGTGATTTGAGCAATCACTGGAAGATGTTGCGGGCGTTTTGTCGAACACATTTGTTCTCACCCAAAGTGGTAAAGTCACTGGTCAGTGGTCACAGACTGCAATGAGAGAGAAAAAAGTGTCGGAAATGATACATTTTCTTAGGTCCAAGAAAGGGGAAACTGTGAAAATTTCTGAAATTCTGTTTGGTACCATTTTAAACGCGTTAGGGAACCTTTTCTTTTCAAAAGATTTATGTGATTTGAATTATGAAACGAACACCAGTGGGATCAAACGTGTTTTAACTTTTTCATTCCCCTATAACTAATTAATGATATGTTGTTACATACTTACAGTTACAGGGTATGAAAAATTGATCAACTTACAAGTATATTGTACACCCCTCAATACTGACTACTCAAGTACTTATCTTGTATTTGAAATTAAATATAACATGATAAAGATTTCTAGATGAAGTTAAGACATAAGCCGCGATGAGCAGTGGCCAATGAGCAGTGAGCACTGACCTTCGACTATTGAGTCGCGAGCACTGAGCAGACAACAGTTGCGGGCTGCGAGTACTCAGCGTCAACGAGGGGCCAGGAGCAGTGGCAGGCTTGAGACGACAAGCTGAGAGATGAGAGATGAGAGATGAGAGATGAGAGTTGAGAGACGAGCTCGTAGCCGTGGTGTAACTGAGAGTCTGAGATGAGAGTTGAAACTTATGGACTACGGTGGTCTCATATTGGGGATTTCTAAATTCAGATTGGAATTTGGGCTGGGCACGGGCTATTGGGCTGAGAGTTGTATTTTTATTAAAGGAATGGGCTGAGATTTAATGAAGGGGAAATAATATATATATCTAATTTTGGTTTTTTTGGTTAACCGATTTTTTAAGCTAAAAATTCAAAAACCTAACTGAAAAACTGAAATATTGAAAATCAATACCGAAACCGATCGAAATAACCAAAAAATTGAAACCAAAATTTAAAAAAAATCAGTTCGATCGATTTTAACCATATTATGCCCAGCCCTACAGAGGTAGGTTCCCTACCCAAGGATCTATTTTAGACAAAATCCACAAGATAGCTCAAATTGAGCTCGAAAGTGTCGGGACCCAAACCACGGGTCTTTCTAGACCAAATCAATGTTCCAGAGATAACGTAACCATCAAAATTGATTTTTGAAACCGTTTGTCTAAAGTTGTGAACAAAGTCAAACCTTTTAAATTTCAAAAGCTCCAAAACATAAAAATCACATAAAACCAAATGAACGACTAGGTGACTGAACTATTAGCCCTAGCAAGTCATAAATGACTTAGGGTCTCTATATGAACGCTCTAAACGTTGAAAAAATATCACAAAATAGAAAAAATGTCCTAGAGGGTCATTACAACATCCACTACTAAAAGAAATTTTGTCCTTGAAAGTAAAGAGTGAAGAAGTACCTTAAGTCTTGAACATGTGGGGATACTGGTCAGATAGCTTCCTCAATCGGACAGGGCCTCTGCTAGACCTTAACCGTATGTATTTCTCTCAAATGCAATTATCTGACATCTCTAGCCAAAATAGCAACTAACTCTTACACAAAGGTCAAATGGTCATTTAACTAGACTACATCATATGGAAGCACATGGGACACATCAGGAACATACCGGAGAAGCGTAGATATATGGAAAACTGGATGAACAACCGAATAAGTTAGTGGAAAGGCCAATTCATATGCAACATCACCAATAACCCAAATGATCTTAAAAGGTCCAATATACATGGGGCTAAGATTACCCTGCCTCCTGAATCTCATCACGCCCTTCAAGGGCGATACTTCGAGAAAGACAAGATCACCAACACCAAACCTCAAAGGATGATGCATACGGTTATCATAACTCTTCTACCTACTTTGAGCCTCCGTAGCCTATTCGAAATAACACAAACTTAGGCCAAAGCATCCTGAAGCTAATTTGTGCCACGTGACCTAGGATCTAATGTCTCAAACCAACCAACAAGAAATCAACAATGCCTACCATATAATGCCTCAAATGTGGCCATATGAATACTCGAATGGTACATGTTGTTATAAGCAAACTCCACCAAAGCTCAAAATTGATCCTACTACCCTCTAAAATCTAACACAAAAGCTCGAAGCATATCCTCCAAAACCTGAATGGTTCATTTCGAATTCCCATCGTTCTATAGGTGAAATGTTGTACTAAGATCAACCCATGTACCCAACTCCTTTTGGAATGCTCTCCTGAAGCTAGAAATGAACTAATAACATCTATCATAGATAATGGACACCTCACCCCATGAAGACGAACCACCTCTTAGACATAGATACTGCTAACCTCTCAACACTTAAGAAGACATAATAGGCAAGAAATGAGCCGACTTGGTCAATCAATCCACGATGACCCAAATAATATCAACACCTCAAAAAGTCCTAGTGACCCCATAATGAAGTCCATAGTGATCCTCTCCTACTTCTTCTTAGGAATGGGTAATCTCTGAAACTTATCAACAAGCCTCAAATGCTCGGTCTTCACCTGCTGACAACATATGCAATGGGTTATGTTGTCCACTATATCCCTCTTCATACTACTCCACAAATAATGCTACCTCAAATCTTTATACATCTTAGTTGTGTCTGGGTGAATGGAATACTTGGAGTTGTGAGCATCCTAAAGTATCTGAATCAAATCCCCAACTCTAGGAACACAAATATGACCTCCAAATCTTAAAACACCCTTTGAGTCTAAGGTCACCTTACCACCATCACCACTCAGAACTTGATTACAGATAGCCACCAAACCCATATCCTCAAACTGTTAGCCATGAATCTCCCCAACAAAATGGAACGAGCCTCAATACAAGTGCTTCATAAGCTAAATGGATGGGAAGATATTCCATAGAATCCCAGAAGCTTGGAGGAAAAATACGCTCAAGATTAGTCAAGATGAGAGGAATATTTCTTTCTAATTGTCTTATATGTTCCTCAATTATTGCGGTAGAAGTGAGATCTTTAAAAAAAGACTCAACTCTGTCAATGGTTCCCACACATTTCGTGGAAGCAAATCTCGAAATGCAATAGGTATGAGCCGTTGCATAAATACATGACAATCATGACTCTTCATACCAAAGAGTTTAAGCTTGTTCATGTCAACACATCTTCCCATGTTAGACACATAACCATCAGGAAATCTTAAGTCTTGCAACCACTTACAAAGTACTTTTTTGGCATTATCATCTAACATGTAACAAGCTTTTGGGTACTTTTTAGTAGTTTCATCCTGATGCAACTCTGGACGATTGCAAAGTACTTTTAAATCTTCTCTAGATTTGGCATTGTCCTTTGTTTTTCCCTTGACATTCATGATGGTGTTAAAAATGTTATCAAACACATTTTTTTCTATGTGCATCACATCAAGGTTATGCCTAATAAGATTTGTTTTCCAGTAAGGCAAGTCCCAAAATATACTTCTTTTCTTCCAACCACATAAGCTACTCTTTGAGATTCTTGCATTCACCTTGTCAGAACCAAGTTCTGTCACT
>JAJOOB010024148.1:0-16831 GCA_029582485.1 Solanum tarapatanum | reverse complement strand
AAGTGAATGGACTAGGGTAAGAAAAATATTTTACTTTTTTATTTTATAAAAAATATTGTTTTTTTGGGATAATAATTATAATCTTTAATTTTAACTAATACTAATAATTTATTTATTTTTTGTCAAAGTAAAATATTTTGTCCATGTGGAGTGTGATATGATAGTTTTTTAAAATAAAAGAGAGAGTATATTACACACCATGATGAGAGTGATATAAAAGAGAGAGGTGTGTTTCTCATCTCAAATTAATAAGTGATAGTTTATGTATGAAGCTCACACTTTCAATAGTTTAGGTATGAAACTCAGAAAATAAATATAATTTAGGTGTGTTTTTGAATCTTATCTCTTAGTGTTTCTTTTAGTGAGCATCTTAAAAGTGAGCGCATAGAGAACAACAACAGTTCCCACATACTATTTTTAAGAGCGAAAATATAATTATTATAATTGCGATTTATCTAGAAGAACTAGATTATAAATGTAAATTTTATCATATTTATACAAAAAAAAAACTTATAATATTTTCCGCAAACTTAAATTCTGACCAGTGACCATAGAAAGTATTTCACATTTTTTTAAAGATAAGTTTGGACCATTTCACATAATTACAAATGTATAATGATATTTCTTATTCAAGTGGGTCCTACACTCCAATAATTCTCCTAAGTATATTTCACTAAAAAAAAAAGGCGTGTCACTCGATTGTGCACACGTGGTATAATTAAAATCAAACGGCCAATTAGGTAAATTGACGCTATCGTCCATATAAAAACAAAACCCAATCTTCTCCATATTTTTACAACGCGTATTGCGAAATTTCCACAACTCTTCTCTTTACCGTTTCGTCTCTGTACTTATAAATCAGGTACGCCAAATTCTCTTCTCACTTTTAGTTTTGCTTTTTTATTCTTTTTGGGTGTGTGTATATACAGCTTTTAGGTTTTGACTCGTAGATTATTTATACAGCTTTGCGAGAATTGGTGCAGTTTTTTAGGCGTTGACCGTTTTGGTTTATTTCCGAATTTGAATTATCCGACTATCAGGTAGCTTTTTGATGTAATTGATGCTTTATTTGGTTTGATTTGGTTTTATGTAGTTGAAATACTGGAGTTTAGGTTAGATCTATGCATTTTTTTGTGAAAATAGTGAATTTACAGTTTTTTGAGAGATATAGATGTACCTGAGCTGAAAACATGAATTTCGGTTAGATCTATGCATGTTCAGGGCTATAATTGTAATTTTTCAATAATTCGGTTAGATCTATGTATATTTGTGTGCTTTAAAAGCATGATTATGAGTTGGTTTTAGATCTATGTATATTTGTGTTCATAAAAGTATGGATTATGAGTTGGTTTAGATCTATATATATATTTGTGTACTTGAAAACATGGATTATGAGTTAATTTTAGATCCATAGAACGATCTGTGCTAAAGGCTTTAATTTTGACTAGATAGATATAACTTATTCTTTTGGAGAAGGTGTATGGATGTGAGTTAAGCGCAAAGGTATTTAAGTTGATTGTAGTTCTTTTCCCCTAAAAAAGCATTATCAAGAATATAAAGAGATGTTTTTCTTATCATGGTTGAGTGGATTTTGTGTGTTAGGTTGTGTCATGTGTTTGGTCGAAAGGATGTGTCTGGTAAAAGGGAAAGCCCAGCCTTTTGGGCTTTCGCTGCTACTAGACACCTCGGTGAAGCTTTGCACATTTTAGCCTCTGTGCAACTCTTGCTTGTTGATTACTGATATTAAGAGGTGTCTGGTAGTATGTGGATCTCTTCTTGAATTTGTTCATTTGTATACTTTCCTGTTGTATGACTTTAATGACCTAAGCTATATTGGCAATTGAGACTTTGTCAATTGGAACTTTTATCTTTAGTTTTGGACAATAGCTGCCCAAAATGAGATCCGTCTTATATGTGCCTGTGACTGGGGATGACTTAGTTGCTGCGCCAACCTTGCTTCTTGTGTTGTGGCACACCTTGAACTTGATAGGAAAATTCACCAAATTGGTCCAGTGATACCAGCAATCTTCGAAGAGGCTGGTTCCCATACCTCTTTTTATTAAGAGGGACTCAGACCGGTGTATTGACCACCTAACCTCTATAGGAGATTGGTAAAGGAGGTCACACAGACCAAACTAACCCCTAATTCTTTGGTTTTTCTTAATTGAAATGCAATATTACCAATTATTATTAATCTATCGAAAATAAGGCAAAAAATCATCAACTGATCATAACTTGACAAGAAGGCAGGTATACTAATTTAAGCGCACAACTTCCCGCAATATCAATTTTGCAGTATGATTATTAGTGATATTGGTGGTTGTGTTTTTTTTTTTTTTTTTTTTTTTTAATGACAAGGGAAACTCGCAACCGCTACCCTTTTGGGTGCGCACAGGGTAAAACCCCCGCTCCTATGCAATAGCTCGCAAATCACATAGGAGATGTAACCCGTACTAGGCAAGTCCGGTGCGACGAGCTCGACCCAGAAGGCAAATCCCTTGCTTTCGCTGGCAGAGTTTCGAACTTGAGACCTCCAACATGAAAGTCCCAAGCCCAAACCATTGGGCCACCCCGAAAGGTATATTGGTGGTGGTGTTATGCATGTGTAATGAAAGAAATCTGTTTTTTCGGGAAAAATTTCTTCGAATAACTGTCATATTGTAATATTGAATTTTTAAGTAATATGGACTTATATATCAAGGTAGCATTACTGGATAGAAGATTCTTTTAAAAGAACGAAAATAAATATACCTTTTGAAGAAGGAATCAAATTGTTCTTGTTCCATCATATTAATTATATACTAGCATTCAAAGATTAAACAAGCGTGTCACTATTAACTTTGGGCACAGTCTTTCTTTTCTTTTTACTTTCGTGTCGGTGTCCACTACTTGTATTGAAGTCCGATTAATTTATATTTGTGTCGTGTAAGACGTATCTAAGAATTTAAGAATTTTTGGATTTGTGTCGTGAAAACCCGGTCAGGAAAAGCATTTTCTTGCTAATAATTTTCTTCATATTCAAAACTTGAAATTATTGCTTGCGCTCTTAACACACTTTCAACTTTAATCCTCTGAAACAAATGCCACATTTTATAATTTTTTAAAAATCATTCATTTTCTAATCAATTAATTTACTAAAAAACTGTCACAATAATTAGAAAATGGTTGTGTGTGGGGGGACGGGGTGGGGGCAGTAGTGTAAAATGGCCTGTGCTCCTGTTGTGACATGGTGCGGACTGCGGCGGTATTCAGAACCCTACTCAAATTGGGATAGGCAATCACGTAATTCCTGATTAAAGTCGAGTTTATTTGGTCAATTTACCAAGCGCTCCAGCTATAAAGATGCCGTACACCACCCAAAACCCTCCTTCTCGAGCCCTCACTAGTCTGTCGATTTCTTCCTCTCTCTAACTATTAATCCTCCCTTTTAGAGAGAGAAAGCAAAAGGCTACTCTTCAACCATGTTAACCATGTTGGTTTATCAGGATATCCTCACCGGTAATCTTCTATCCTTTTTCAGTTTTCTAATTTTTTTTTGTAGTTTCTGTGCTCTTTGCTATATTTTGTGTTAAATTTTTATAGTAAGTTGTAATATTGAGGTTAGAGTAGTTTTGTTTTAGCATTCTGTTTAGTGAATCTGTCTTGGATGATTGGCGCTTGTTGATGATTCCACTTTTGTTTTACGATAATGGAATTTTGCGCAGATTTCTGTTTATTTGATGTTTGATATGAAGCTGTTAATAAGATCTGGTTGAGTTGTGACTGATGTTACTATGTGGTCTGCATAAGGGCCCTAGACTATCAAGGCGACGTTGTCTCTTTTTTCTTTTTTCATAGGGAATTAAGGAACTAGATCTACTAATCTGGATCTTAGATTTTAACACCGTCTTGTAGAGGATTTGTTCTCAATGTTTTTGACCTTGCTTTATGATCTAATATTGTATATTAGAGCCATATATGAGTAATTTGGATCTGAAAAGTTTTGATATAGGTTGCCTTCTAGTTTAGCTAGACTTGTGCCTCATGTTATTTAGGAAATCTTAGTTTTATGTATCTGGATACTGCAAATTTATGTAACCAACACAAAAAGATGTATGTTTTGCAAGTCCCAAAAGTTGGAGGTCTCAAGTTCAATACCACTTGCCAGCGGGTTTGCCTTCTGGGTCGACCTCACACTTGCCTAGTGTGGGGACCTGTGTGGTTTGCGAGCTATTGCATTATATATTTTGAACCTATATTTTTAAAATTTAACAATTCAATGTTAAGAACTTAAAGATCAAAACGAATAAATTTATATCTTAGATGCATCTTTTCATAATAATACACCATCCTTCTGAAATTGTGAATACGCCTCTGAATGTGATGCATTTGAAACATTATAATACGAAGTCATTGTAAGTTGAGTAAACCTGGGAAGTGCATATGTAAAATTACCCAGGAATATGGTCATTCACCCATTAAAAATTACTTTGATAAATAAGATATAAGTATGTCAAACACATCTAAGCGAAAAATAGAAAGAAAAAAAAGTGCATAGATTTCAATTGTATACCCTTCTTCACCCGCCCTAAGCAAGATTAGTTCATGCATCTTCTGCGTAGTACTAACGCAAACTTGTCCTCGGGATACAATATATTGTTTGAGAAATGTCCAAATATACCCTCATACTATTCAAAATTAAGCATATTTTCCCTCCGTTAATACTTCAAATCACTAATGCCCTTAGCGTCAAATACTTGGTCCAAAACATGTTGTGCAAGTCAGGCCATAAAATTCTCTCTTTAACCCAACACTCCTGCAGCCTTCGGAGATATAAAGTTAGTAATGGAGAAGTGACTACAACAACAACATACCTATTGTAATTCCACAAGTCAAGTCTGAAGGTAGGATGTATGCACATCTTACCCGTACCTTTGTGGGGTAGAAAACTCTCGACCTAAAAAAGAAATTAAAGGGCTCTTTAGTCGCAGTTAGTACCGATGAGGATGTACCAATTTACAAACAATGACAAGACATTTTGTTCTAATACAAAGCACTTAGATACAAGATCCAATTTTGACAGAAGCTCAAGTGTTTTCTTCCAAGTTCAAACATTCCTATTATTACAAAGTAAAAACTATATATTTTATCAAATGAGAAGTCCCCAAAGCAATGAACATGCATCTTTTGAATTGACAATTGCATATATAATTCGTTGTAAAATTTGAAGTAAAGTTTGGCTCGGATTTTGTGCACCTCAAGTCAATCAGTTGAGTCTTTTAGGTTGAATACCAGAAGGATGGGCCTCCTCAATACGTCTGGTAAGCAATGATATTCCGTAATATGAGGCACTTGAAGAAGTGTAATATGAAGTCATCGTAAGTTGAGTAAACCTTGGAAGTGCATATCTTGTAATGTAAAATTTGGTCATTTACACATCAAAAATTACTTTCATAAATAAGATTAAAGCATGGGAAAAGATCTTTGATTATTGTCATTAAAGTACTTTCCAGTGAATGTAAAGATGAGTGGCTACTTTATTTTCCTTTAAATGGTACTTTCAATGAATTATTCCTTCAAAATATTGTAAACAACCTAATTTATTGATATACGAAATTCTAGTTTAGAAAAATAAAGTGAAGAAATACTTCTTTGGGACAAGTAAGGGGAGAGGGTTAGGTGGACCTGCCTTTTCAATCAATCAATCTCTTGGCGCTTGGTGCCGAGCACATCTAAGAGAAAAATAGAAAAAGAAGTGCATGGATTTCAATTCGATACCCTTCTTCACCCACCCTAAGCAAGATCAGTTCAGCAGGCCAATGCACGCATCTGCTGCAGAGTACTAGCGTTAGCCTTATGAGCTAACTTGTCCCCTGAATACAATCTATTGTTCTGGAAAGGTCCAAATATACCCTCATACTATGTGAAATTGAGCATATTTTTCCTCTGTTTATACTTCAATTTACCTGAGCCCTTAGCATCAAGTACTTGGTCCAAATACGCTCTTATTCTGCTCAATTGTGCATAGTATTTGGACCAAGTATTTGACGGTAAGGGCATAAGTGAACTAAAGTACTAACGTAGGGCAAATCTGCTCAATTTTGCATAGTATAAGGGTATATTTGGACCTTCTCTGTATATTGTTTAAACTTGGTACCAAGAATAAGTACGACAAAGCGATAACTAAAAAAACTAAGTCTAGTAAAGTCAATTATGTCTACAATTCTCCAAATTTAGAAGTATTTGAATCTTCGGATCCTTGATTGTGCCTGGCATGACACTACTGTTCACTGACCACGCCTCTTATTCAAGTGCTCAACATTTCTTATCGTGACAAGAAGATGCTCATATCTTGAAGAAGACAATTAACCTTAGCATAACAGAAGGCTTGCTCGCTCAACAATGATCTGAAACTAACAAGTTCGAATATATGGCATACATTCAACAAGATATGGGTACCAGAACATGTGAAATTTTCGTATAAGAAAAAAAACGGGTATCTAAACTGTAGAAGACACAAAATTTGTGAACTACTACACTTTTGACATTGAGCTGTAAGAAATGAAAATGTGCTTAAATTTATTTTATATGCATAGATTGCAGTTTTTGTGGCTACTTAGTTCACATGATATGAGAATGAACTTGTCAACCACATGGCCACGGAAGCTACAAGTGTGATGTAACCTTTTCTTCTCTTCGAGAATTATTTCCAGGTGAGGCTCGTCTACTTTTCCATCAAGTGTCATAGCACTTCCTTAGTGCTGGTTTAAACATCAGTCATGCTCATCACAACAACATTTTCAATGTAGTCTCACAAAGTTGGGTTTGGGAAGGATAAAGTGTATGCAAACCTTATCTCTACCTCAAGGTAGAGAGACTATTTCCGATAGACCTTACCTCTACTACAAAGTGGGGTTTAGACATCAGTCATTCAAAAATAAAATAAAATGCACCCTATTGATCCCACATTATATTATTACAACAATTACCTTACTTGGTCGATTAAGGTACACCTTTAAAATACGACAGATCAACACTATAGGAGTTATTTCTGATATATGTGATAGTTAGCTTCTCACTTAATGGAACATGAAAATACAAGACCTTTCGAGAACTGGTGATATCTCTTACAAAAAATATGTTATTTCCATCAAAAAAGTAACTGGAGTAAGTTTGAACAAGTGCGAAAGCGGTTTTTCGTCAAGTTTAAAGAATCAAAGTGATTCTACTCTATGTACAACAAGAAACAGATCAATGTATGTCTTTTTTATTACAACATTCTTTTCACATCCATTATAAATTTTGGTTCCTTAAAGGATATAGTTGAAAGCAATGTTCATTAGAAGTAGATAAGCAGGGAGTGAAAATATCACCAACAATTATATACTTGCGTAAAACGGAAGATTATACATTAGGTTTTCTTAAATACTCAAAATACTGATGGGATAAAGTGATATCCAATTATATTAAGATAGAGAAAGTAAACTAAAACAGAGATACCCAATATATATCCTAGCAAGTAATTATTGCAATAACCTTCAAATTACCAACTTTTAAGTATTGGTGCATAGGGAAGTATTGTTGCTGAGGGTTACTTGTCAAAAAAAAAAGTTAATATGCCGAGTGTCATGACAACTTTATCATCAATTCATAACGTAACACATGCTAAATTGAAAGAATAAAGATTAGAATGAAATTAGAAATTCATAGAATTACCCCCAAATGTTGCGCTAGCTGCAGAGAACATGAGTAGTGGAGGAAGCTACAAGAACAAAACAAAGGGAAAGGTGAAGCTTTAGATAACACATCAATTGTATACTCAACTATACACAGATTTCTGTACAACACAAATCAAGAATACAATGAATAGGAGTTGGAGAGGAAGAAAAGAGTTTAAGATCAGAAATGTGGATTAAGTGCCTACCCCTATAACAAATGGAAGCCACTTTGGACCATTCACGCATCTCTGGGCAAAAGGAATTCCTGAAAAGTACTAGCATTAAGACTTCAGCTACGAATTCATTAAATATAAGATAGGGAAGTATTTAGTTTAAGATTTCAACCACGATTTACTATAAGGAGAGTAATACAATAAAGAAAACAAAGATAAGCACAGAAGAGATGTAATTTAGAAAAGAGTAGGAAAATAATGTACTTAGGTCTTGTGAGATTTATGTAAATTATACTTTTTTATTTTCCTACTTTTGGGCCATAATGCTTCAAAACTCAAGTCCAACATCCATTACAGGCCCAATCTCAAATCATCTTATATCGTAGTTCTACACACGAGCTGAAAGGTTCTCTTTTTTTGCTTCTCCCTCAATTGACATGGGAACACGAGAGGTATACGAAGAAAAATTGAAGAGAGGGAATCTGCATCATGATCCAACAATTAAACCTGGCCTCGGCTCTGCTAGATGTCCTCGTTGTCTTTCTCTCTTGAACTCCAATTCAGTATGTATCATGTTCTACTCGTTTTTTTTTGTGTTTTTGTAATTGTCCACATCTTGCCTAGTACATGCTTGATGAAATGCCTAGCTAGTAATTTGAGTTGTTTCTATTTGATTTCGGTTGCAGAAAAATGGAGAATGGGCGATTACTCCTGTTCTACATGATTTCACGGCTGTGGTTAGTATGCTATATTACCTGTTTCGAATGGTATTTGAACTGCAAGATCGAACTAGCCAAATCTGTTGTTATGATTAAAATTTACCTAAGTAGTCACAAATTTTAAGATTGAATGGTGTTGGTATTTGTGATCAAAGTCCCACTTTGGTAATTGAAAATAAAAAGTAAGCTATTAATGATAAGTGTTGGTTATCTTAGGAGTCGTTTAGTGTGAGAGATAAGGTATAATAATCTTAGGGATAAAATGCGGGATTATTTTATCCTGCGTCTGGTTAGAGGTATTAGGCAGTCTTGAGATTATTTATCCCACTATTTAGACCTTAGTAATGGAATAAATTATCTCATATACACGGTGAAATAACTTATATCCCGATGATTAATTTTGGTATAACTTGTTCTCAACTAAGCGACCCCTTAATAGTATGAGGCCCTTTAGGGAAACTGTACATGCTTGTCCCAAAGCGGACAATATAACACATGTTAAGTGTATCTTTCAGTTGTTTAACTTAATGATTGCAAGATGAGTAGGGAGATGACGTAGTGATGGTGTAGGGACCAGCTCCGAATTAGCCCATGAATGGTAATGGATCATGTGGAACTTAGTTAATGGGGAAAATTGTTGTGTGTCCGTAAACAAAATCCATACTAGTAGCTTAAAAAGAAACGAAGCTACTTATAAGCTGTTGAATCCTCTTCTTGAGATTGGTAACCAAGCCCAAAACCATTGTCATGGAAAAACGTATGGGGATAGTCTTAATGGCGTGAGGCCCTTTGGGAAATCGTGCAGGCTTGGGCCAAAGCACAATATCACACCATGTTGATGCTGAAAGTGGTTGATGCCGAAGAGCTCTTAATGTTATATGAATATTTTGTATATGTCCAAAACTTTAAAATTTTGTTTCATAGTAAATTGGAATTGAGCTTAGTTGAGTTCAATGCAGAGGAAAGTGTCTATTGTGACCTCTGAAAGGGTTTCGTTTTTGAATGTCTTCCACCTGAAAATCTGAAAGACTATCTTTTACCTGAAGTCGAATATTTTACCCTTGTCTTACTAATCATAATTTTTATAATCGGTTGGACAAGGCTAATAAAGTCATAGTGAACAGAGTTATAGCGCAATCATAATATGAAGAGCTTTTACCATCTAGTTAAAGTAATATTCTTTACCTTTGTGTAGGCTGGCTCTGGAATTGGTGGACTGCTCAGTGCAATTCATGGTTTCAATACAGGCATGATTAATTAATCATCTCTTCTGTGCTTATCTTTGTTTTCTTTATTGTATTACTCTTCTTGTAGTAAATCGTGGTTGAAATCTTAAACTAAATACTTCCCTCTCTTTTATCTAATGAATTAATAGCTAACGTCTTAATGCTAGCACTTTTCAGGAATTCCTTTTGTCCAGAGACGCGTGAAGGGTCCAAAGTGGCTTCCATTTGTTATAGGGGTAGGCACTTAATCCACTTTTCTGATCTTAGACTCTTTTCTTCCTCTCTTATTCCTATTCATTGTATTCTTGATTTTTGTGTTGTACAAAAATCTATTTATAGTTGAGTATACAATTGATGTGTTATCTAAACCTTCAACTTTCCCTTTGTTTTGTTCTTGCAGCTTCCTCCACTACTCATGTTCTCTGCAGCTAGCGCAACATTTGGAGGTAATTCTATGAATTTCTAATTTCATTCTAATCTTTATTCTTTCAATTTTGCATGTGTTACGTTATGAATTGATGATAAAGTTGCCATGACACTCATCATATTAACTTTTTTTTTTTTGATAAGTAATCATGAGCAACAACACTTCCCTATGCACCAATACTTAAAAGTTGGTAATTTGAAGGTTAATGCAATAATTACTTGCTAGGATATATATTGGGTATCTCTGTTTTAGTTTACTTTTTCTATCTTAATATAATTGAATAGCACTTTATCCCATCAGTATTTTGAGTATTTAAGAAAACATAATGTATAATCTTCCGTTTTACGCAAGTATATAATTGTTGGTGATATTTTCACTCCTTGCTTATCTACTTCTAATGAACATTGCTTTCAACTATATCCTGTAAGGAATCATGAAAAGAATGTTGTAATCAAGAAGACATACCTTGATCTATTTCTTGTTGTACGTAGAGTAGAATCACTTTGATTTTTTATTTTATTTGATAAGGGTAACATGAATCACTTTGATTTTTTAAACTTGACGAAAAACTACTTTCGCTCCTGTTCAACCTTACTCCAGTTACTTTTTCGATGGAAATAACATATTTTTGGTGAGAGATATCACCCGTTCTCGAAAGGTCTTGTATTTTCATGTTCCATTAAGTGAGAAGTTAACTATCACATATATCAGAAATAACTCCTCTAGTGTTGATCTGTCGTATTTTAAAGGTGTACCTTAATCGACCAAGTAAGGTAATTGTTGTAATAATATAATGTGGGATCAACAGGGTGCATTTTATTTTAATTTTGAATGACTGATGTCTAAACCACACTTTGTAGTAGAGGTAAGGTCTATCGAAAATAGTCTCTCTACCTTGAGGTAGAGGTAAGGTTTGCATACACTTTATCCTTCTCAAACCCAATTTTGTGGGACTACGTTGAAAATGTTGTTGTGATGAGCATGACTGATGTTTAAACCAGCACTAAGGAAGTGTTATGACACTTGATGGAAAAGTAGACGAGCCTCACCTGGAAATAATTCTCGAAGAGAAGAAAAGGTTACATCACACATGTAGCTTCCGTGGCCATGTGCTTGACAAGTTCATTCTCATATCATGTGAACTAAGTAGCCACAAAAATTGCAATCTATGCATATAAAATAAATTTAAGCACATTTTCATTTCTTACAACTCAATGTCAAAATTGTAGTAGTCCACGAATTTTGTGTCTTCTACAGTTCATGTACCCGTATTTTGTTGAATGTATGCCATATATTCGAACTTGTTAGTTTCTGATCATTGTTGAGCAAACTTTCTGTTATGCTAATGTTTGTCTTCTTCAAGATATGAGCATCCTTTTGTCACAATGAGAAATGTTTAGCACTTGAATAAGAGGCGTGGTCAGTGAACAATAGTGTCATGCTAGGCACAATCAAGGATCCGAAGATTCAAATACTTTTAAATTTGGAGAATTGTAGACATAATTGACTTTACTAGACTTAGTTTTTTTAGTTATCGCTTTGTCGTACTTATTCTTGGTACCAAGACTTAGTTTTTTTAGTTATCGCTTTGTCGTACTTATTCTTGGTACCAAGTTTAAACAATATACAGAGAAAGTCCAAATATACCCTTATACTATGCAAAATTGAGCAGATTTGCCCTACGTTAGTACTTTAGTTCACTTATGCCCTTACCGTCAAATACTTGGTCCAAATACTATGCACAATTGAGCAGAATAAGGGCGTATTTGGACCAAGTATTTGATGCTAAGGGCTCAAGTAAATTGAAGTATAAACAGAAGAAAAATATACTCAATTTCACATAGTATGAGGGTATATTTGGACCTTTCCAGAACAATAGATTGTATCCAGGGGACAAGTTAGCTCATAGGGCTGACGCTAGTACTCTGCAGCAGATACGTGAATTGGCCTGCTGAACTGATCTTGCTTAGGGTGGGTGAAGATAGGTAGCCAATTGAAATCCTTTTTCTATTTTTCTCTTAGATGTGCTCGGCATCGAGCTCCCGGAGATTGATTGAAAAAGCAGGCTCACCCGACCCTCTCCCCCTACTTGTCCCAAAGAAGTATTTCTTCACTTTATTTTTCAAAACTAGAATTTCGTATATCAATAAATTATGCTCTTTATAATATTTTGAAGGAATAATTCATGGGAAAGTGCCATTTAAAGGAAAATAAAGTAGCTACTCATTTTTACATTCATTGGAAAGTACTTTAATGACAATAATCAAAGATCTTTTCCCATGCTTTAATCTTATTTATGAAAGTAATTTTTGATGTGTAAATGACCAGATTTTGCATTACAGGATATGCACTTCCAAGGTTTACTCAACTTACGATGACTTCATATTACACTGCTTCAAGTGCCTCGCATTACGGAATATCATTGCTAACCAGACGTATTGAGGAGGCCCATATTTCTGGTGTTCAACCTAAAAGACTCGGCTGATTGACTTGAGGTGCACAAAATCAGAGCCAAACTTTACTTCAAATTTTGCAACGAATTATATATAGTTGGAGCAATTATCAATTCAAAAGATGCATGTTCATTGCTTTGGTGTCTTCTCTTTTGATAAAATATATAGTTTTTACTTGGAAGAAAACACTTGAGCTTTTGTCAAAACTGGATCTTGTATCTAAGTGCTTTGCATTAGAACAGAATGACTTGTCATTGTTTGTAAATTGGTACATCCTCATTGATGCTAACTACGACTAAAGAGCCCTTTAATTTCTTTTTTTAGTCTAGAGTTTTCCCCCCCTCAAAGGTATGAGTAAGATGTGCATATATCTTACCTTCAGACTCGACTTGTGGAATTACACTAGGTATGTTGTTGTAGTTACTTCTCTATTACTAACTTTATATCTCTGAAGGTTGCAGGAGTGTGGGGTTGAAGAGAGAATTTTATGGCCCGACTTGCACAACATGTTTTGGACCAAGTAATTTTGACGCTAAGGGAATTAGTGATTTGAAGTATTAACGGAGGGAAAATATGCTTAATTTTGCATAGTATGAGGGTATATTTGGACGATTTCGGAACAATATATTGTATCTCGAGGACAAGGTTGCGTTAGCACTACGCAGAAGATGCGTGAACTAATCTTGCTTAGGGCAGGTGAAGAAGGGTATCCAATTGAAATCTATGCACTTTTTTTCTTTCTATTTTTCGGTTAGTTGTGTTTGACATACTTATATCTTATTTATCAAAGTTATTTTTAATGGGTGATTGACCATATTCGTGGGTAATTTTGCATATGCACTTCCTAGGTTTACTGAACTTACAATGATTTCATATTATAATGTTTCAAGTGCATCACGTTCAGAGGCGTATTCACAATTTTAGAAGGATGGGTGTTTTATTATGAAAAGATGCATCTAAGATATAAATTTGTCAATTTTGATCTTTAAGTTCTTAACATTGAATCGTTAAATTTTTAAAAATATAGGTTCAAAATATATAATGCTACTAGTTTTAAATTTGAGATAAGAATAAAAAACACATCTAAACTAATAAGATGAGAGATTCGGGAAGACGAAAGTACCTTTGTTTGTATTGTGTGTAGATCTGTAAAACTGTTTGATTTATTGCTAAACTCTTTTTGGCGGTTAGTTTTTGGTGGAAATTCTGAAATTTTTTACTTTCCTTTCAATTTCGTATTTTCGTTAAATTACTAGTTTACCCTCAATTGATTGGGCCACCTTAACCTGACAAATGGTTAGTAAACCTATGGCCCAAATCCAACCACGTACATGTCCTTTTCTTTAGATAACTTTCATTTCGAATTCGGTTTTTATTCTTAAAAACTTGTGCAAATGTAAACTCGAGATAAATTATACTTTTGAATTATTTTACATTTTGGTCTAATGATTGTTTTGCTCGTACTGTTTTCAATCTTAATACTCTATTTGATTGTCAACTAACGCTCGTCATAATTTATATTATAAGAATGTGGTTTAATATTTTCTTATTAGATTTTTTGTTTGTTTCGAAGAAAGATTATGATTTAAAGTGTCCTTAAATTATAATAAGAAAGAAAACATTTATTAAACAGATGTCCTAAAATGGGATATTGGACGAAAACCAAACAGACAAAGTAGAAACTATTGTCCAATTTTGATTTTTTCCTGTATTGTTCAATATTGTTTTGCCTGTATCGTTCCAATGTTTAGACAATCTTCAACCCACCTCAAGGTTGGCAGTGTGCAACAACACCTAGCTTGAACATGTGTCTGTCGAAGGCTGATTTGGAAAGGGCCTTGGTTAGAGTATCTGCAAGTTGGTCTGCGAATTGTATATGGACAACTTGAACTTGCTTGAGCTGAACCTGATTGCGCACAAAATGGAAATCCACCGCAATGTGTTTCACGCGACTGTGAAAAATAGGATTTGCACATAAATACGTCGCACCAACATTGTCACAGTAGATAGTTAGGACTTTTTGAAATTTAAGTCGCAGTTCTGCGAGAAGATTTGTGACCCAGTTTATTTCTGCAAGAGCACTTGCAACTGCCTGATATTCAGCTTCAGTGGAAGAACGAGCAATCGTTCTTTGCTTTTTGGAGGACCAACTTACAGGATTTTGGCCAATAAACAGAAGGTATCCAGCAGTAGAAGCACGATTATTAAAGTCTCCAGCCCAATCCGCATCAGAGTACATATGTAAAGAGAAATCATTATGGCGCATCAACCGTAAGCCAAGATGAGCAGTCCCTTGAAGATACCTTAGTACCCGTTTGACAGCTTTCCAGTGGATTTCGGAGGGAGTTTGCATAAATTGTGACAGTTTGTTTACTGCAAAACAAATGCCTGGACGAGTGAAAGAAGAATATTGGAGCTTCCCTATCACCCTCCTGTATCTGGTTGCATCAGCTTGAGTACTTCAGTAGAACTCATTGGAGTTTTAGCAGGTTTGCAATCAACCATGTTCTCCTCACGCAATATATCACGTGTGTAGGTACTCTGAGTCATAATAATACCATCCACACTTCTAATGACTTCAATACCTAAAAAGTATGTGAGAGCTTCAAGATCTTTAACAGAAAATCTAGCTGCAAGGGAAGAAATAATTGATTAACAACTGAAGTATTGCTACCAGTAACAATAATGTCATCCATATATACCAGTAGGTACACCGTGGCATGAGAATGATGACAAACAAAGAGGGAGCTGTATTTTATGAAGCCTAACAGGACCAAATGATTCTTGAGTTCATTGTACCATGCTCGAGGAGCTTGTTTGAGTCCATAAATAGCTTTATGAAGACGACAAATATGGGTTGGACAAGTCTTGTCTTCAAATCCCTGAGGTTGTTCCATTTAAACCCTCTTCATCCAAACGTCTTTGAAGAAATGCATTATTCGTCAAGTTGACGCAGAGGCCAATCAAATCTGATTGCAATAGAGAGGACCACACGAATAGTAGTTGGTTTGACTACTGGGCTAAACGTGTCATGAAAATCAACATTGTGACGTTGGGTAAATCCCTTTGCGACCAATATGGCTTTACAACGATCAATAAAACCATCAACTTTTCGCTTTATTCTGTACAGCCATTTACAAGCAATGACATTTTTAGACGGATCAGGAGGTACTAATTCCCACGTGTGGTTTTTACGCAGTGCATCAAATTCAGCTTCCATAGCATTCTGCCACTCTATGTGTTTGCTTGCTTGGTTGAAGGTGCTAGGAGTGACTATAGGTGGGAGGTGAGCCATGTAATCAAAAATTGGTTTTGGTTTATGGGTATTGTGTTGTGAGGGGGTAACGACTCAATTTGGAAGCAAAGGGAAAGGGTGTGGTTCGGGCAAGGTTGGGGCAGAGGTGTTCGTTATTGCCGCTAGAGTGGAGCAACGAGAGTACACGAACCGAATAGGAGGTTTTAGCGAAGGTGGATGGGATGTTGATGGCAGTTGAGTTGATGGAAAGGGTATTGGAATGGAAGTTCTCTTGACAAGGATGAAGGACAACAGAGGAGAAGATTGTGCATCAGGAAGAGAAGAAAGTGGAAAAGTACCTGGTATTGCAGACTCTGTTGGAGAGCAGTCGGAGGAGACAGTATCATTCGTGTGCCGGATGGTATCTGCATTGGTCAGAATAATAGAAGGCGGTAAATCTGTACAAGGCATAGGAGAAATCATATGAGAGATGTCCTGGTTAGTTGTAACCAAGTCTTCCTAGGCAAGTTGTCTGAAACATGAGGAAAGCTTTGAAAACATATACTGGAAAGGAAAAATACTTTCAAAAAATTTGACATCACGAGACAAGTATATTTTTGAAGATTTTGGATCAAAACATTGATAACAATGATAATTTGATGAAAAACCCAAATAAACACAAGGTGTCGATCGTGGCTCTGATACCAAGTTTGTCACGCCCCGAGACTACCCCCGAGACGCGTACACGGGACCTAGGATCACAAGTGATCCCAAGCTAACCCTGCTGGCATGATCATGAGCATACTAAAGATAATAAACTGATGCGTAAGCTAAATCATAAATAACATGAAAGGATGGGGAATACCCATATACTATAACTGAGATAAATGAAAACTGATGA
>JAJOOB010024146.1:0-20720 GCA_029582485.1 Solanum tarapatanum | reverse complement strand
GTGCACCCACTTTTTAGTTAAATTAATTTGTTAAATCATATTATAAGAATCAAAGAAACTAATACATAAACGTTAGTTCAACAATCCAAGTATGATTTCAAGGACAAAAACAATACTAGGATCACCAAATTCTTAGTTTGAACAATGCATTTATAATTAATTCACTATCAAATGCTTAAAGGAAAACTTTAAGACAAAAATTATAAAGATAATGTGATTGAAAAAAGAAAACACCTAATCTGGATTCAAATACATTTATTATATATATAGACAAATAAAATAACCTTAATAATTTTTGTATTTCATTAATTCCTCTAAGGTTAATTATGGTATACATATGTGAAGGACACTTAATATGAGCTCAAATACTTATATTGCAATCTGAAAAACACTCCAGTAGGTTGATCCTCAGTAATGATTTTGATTGTGACAAGTCTTTGATAGATTCTTTCTCTCATGACAATTAATTTATTATATTTAATTTCTTTCACGATATATCAAATTTACAAAATAGTGCCAATATAGTTATATTTTTGTGTAAATTAACTATTCAGAAACCATCTACATTATCAAATCTTTCAAGTAGAATTTTTCAAACAACATGTACATTTGAGGTATATGTTATCCCCCTAAACGTTCTTAAGCTATATAATTCATTGTACAAAAAGAAATAATCGCACTTAACCTATTTTTCTAAGTAATTTCACATAATTTTTTAAATAAATTTTACTTTTAAATGAATTATAACCCCAAATTATTTTAATTGAACAAGAAAACTATTATAGTTCTAAAGTTTTTAAAGTAATTTTTGATACCTGTCAATTGATACGAGATAATCTGAAGATCAATGACATTTGCAGGATGTAGAAACAAAGCATAAATGCAATCCATTTTTGGAACTTGATATGAATCAAGGACGTGCGAGAATTGTGCTCTTCTTTTTTTCCAGGTTTCATTCGATTTGTTGTGGATGGAAAAATCAGGAAGCTATGGCTTCGAAGCTTTCCAGTAGCTGTGGCTCACTTGCTGCACTTCCTTCCCAAGGTCCGGTGTAGGGGACATGTCCGAAAGTCCTCTAAAAAAAAAGGACGACAAGGGAGAGGCCATGCTTCATTGATGAGGACGGTCTGCTCAACTAGATCAACGAAGCGCTGGATCTTGATTAGGATTACCTGTATCTACTTCATAAAAGATGCAAACCAAATGACGTCAGTACATGGAATGTACGAGCAAGCGACAGGAAATCTAAAAGAAGGCATAAACTTGAAAATGGAACTGAAGAAACTTACCTCATCTCAACTCAACTCTATTCAATATAAAGCAGTAATAAAGATGCAGTATAATGAAAAGCTTTAAAACATGTAGTTAACGACTCATTGTATTGAAAAACACAATAGTAACTTAGTTTTGTATATGAAAATACAAGTAACTTTGTGGGAGATTCTCTAACCGACAACCATCACTATGAGTTATGTGATGATAACGTCTTGCCTCACGCTGCTAGGGCCATCCTATAATTTGATGGGGTATAGAACCTGCTACTAAGTGGATCCACTAGTCTATGCTAAAAGCATTAACATATCATCTAAAAAGTATGACCCTTTTTACCTGTGTTTTCTTTAAATGTGAAGATGCTTCCTTTTAACTAAGTGTTTCACTTTTTGTACTAGAATATGGATAAGCAAAACAAAATAGATGGTGGAGATGCAATAATGGCAGTTCCCATATCGTGTATCGCAATACACGATATTGGATCGATGATTATTGCATCTCCACTATCTACTTTATTTTGCTTATCCATATTCTAGTATAAAATGTTAAACACTCAGTTAAAGACAAGCATCTTCACATTTAAAGATTTTTTTAAGAATAATTAATATCTTAACATGAGATTTAAAGAATAATTAATATCCAAACTGATATTTTAAGAATATTGAATATCTTAACATGATATTTTTAGAATAAATTAATATAAGAGTGCACCCACTTCTTAGTTAAATTAATTTGTTAAATCATATTATAAGAATCAACGAAACTAATACATAAACGTTAGTTCAACAATCCAAGTATGATTTTAAGGACAAAAACAATACTAGGATCACCAAATTCTCAGTTTAAACAATGTATTTATAATTAATTCACTATCAAATGCTTAAAGGAAAACCTCAAGACAAAAATTATGAAGATAATTTGATTGTAAAAATAAAACACTTAATCTGGATTCAAATATATATAGACAAATAAAATAACCTTAGTAAATTTTTTATTACAGTAATTCCTCTTACGTTAATTATCATATACATATGTGAAGGACACTTAATCTGAGCTCAAATACTTATATTGCAATCTGATGAGTCTGTTGATAAAAACACTAGTAGGTTGATCCTCAGTAGTGATTTTGATTGTGACAAGTCTTTGATAGATACTTTCTCTCATGACAATTAATTTATTTTATTTAATTTCTTTCACGAGATATCAAATTTACAAAATAGTGCCAATATAGTTATATTTTTGTGTAAATTAACTATTCAGAAACCATCTACATTATCAAATCTTTCAAGTAGATTTTTTCAAACAACATGTACATTTGAAGTATATGTTATACCCCTAAAAGTTCTTAAGCTATATAATTCATTGTCCAAAAAGAAATAATCGCACTAAATCTATTTTTCTAAGTAATTTCACATAATTTTTTAAATAAAATTTACATTTAAATGAATTATAACCCAAATTTATTTTAATTGAACAAGACAACTATTATAGATCTAAAGTTTATAAAGTAATTTTTGATATCTGTCAATTGATACGAGATAATCTGAAGATCAATGATATTTGAAGGATGTAGAAACAAAGCGTAAATGCAATCCATTTTTGGGACTTGATATGAATCAAGGACGTGCGAGATTTGTGCTCTTCCTTTTTTCCAAGTTTCATTCGATTTGTTGAGGATGGAAAAATCAGGAAGCTACGGCTTCGAAGATTGCCAGTAGCTGCGGCTCCCTTGCTGCACTTCCTCCCCAAGGTCCGGTGCATGGGACATGTCCGAAAGTCGTCTGAAACAAAAGGACGACGGGGGAGAGGCCATGCTTCACTGATGAGGACGGTGAGCTCTAGCCGATTTCATTCTTGATGAACATAAAAAAATTTGACAAATTTATAAAATTTAACATCGGCGATGAAATAGTGAGATGTGAAAATAAGCTAAAATTTTTTTTTAATAGCTCTAAGACATCGATATAATTAAGAAGACCAAAGGTTATAAACCCTAGATGAAGAGACGGGAGATGAAGGGGGGAGGGGGTAATGAAGAAAAAATTATACGAAATAATTATAATTAGAAACAAGACAACTATACATATATCACAGCTCAAGACTAAGCTCCTCTTTAAAATCGCGTATGGAAGCCATGGCATCCACAAGAATACGCCTAACAAAGAAAAAAGATCAGCAGCTAACAAACCAAAGCAGAAGGAACAAAGAATAGAGGAAGACGTTTACCTTGGTAAGCTGAGGAACAAGAGGATACTGATGGAAAAAATGAAGGTGTTGATGCCCATAACAACTAAAATAGGAAATTTAGGTTCACCAGAGTTCTAAGCGGCGACATGAATGCGAAAAGGATGAAGATCAATTTTGAAACCCTAAATGATAGAAGGGTAAGAGGTTATAAGGAATTGAGGCATTTTTTGGACTGGGCCATACGGTGGTCGGTCTCTTTATTTAATTTTGGGCTTTTTTGTCAATTTTTGTATTAAAACTTCCATTTAATAAACGAGGTTTGAGCTCAATATTTGATTAATTTTTTTTTATAGATATATCACTAAAGAAGGAAAAATAATTTGTGCGAAGAAATATTTTTGGGTTAATTTCATAAAGGTCATTAAAATTTTGTATAATTGTAGTAAAATCATTAATTTAACTATAAAATCATTTAACTTTCACTTAATTTTATACAGTGTCAGTTTTATTATTTCAACTTCACTGAAAATCATAGTTAGCCTATTTAAAATATATTATTTTAAAGTAATAGAGCTTCATGACCCAAAATTATTAACATACTCAAAATTGGATCTATGAAATTTAAAATAAAATTTTTCAGTAATAACAAGTTCTTTTTCAAAACATAACAAAATTTTCTTTTAAAATATAATATATACCGTATTGTATGAATGTGTTTAGAGTATCAATGTATATAAATTGATATATTGTATATACGTGCACATATAATGTCTATACATGTACATTAATGTCATATACACAATACACGCACGCGTATAAGAATTGTGCCTTCAGTCAAGAAATATGAATATCAAGGTATATATACTAAGATGTAATATATAACTATAATGACCCGTCATGTTTTTTTTAGAAATAGTCCCCTCTCTTTCATAAATGACCCTTTCTATAAATTTTAAACTATTAGGTTAACTACGTTATTTAATTTACAAGTATTTTTTAAAAATAATTAATTTAATTGGTGTGTAATGGGCCTGGTCCATAATTTTTTTAATACCCTATACCAGTTGACCCATTTGTTGGAATAAGTTAAAGAATGTTTTATAAAATTTGTAACCCAAGCCAATTGAGGCTAAAATCCAACAACGAAAAAGGACGAGAATGATTCAGGCAAATCATCCATCACACCTAATCTTGTATAATGTATATCGACAATCTATTATTATATTTAGGCAAAAGGGTCTGGTGGACCTTTGTCTTTGTATGAGTTTGTATTGTGAACCCTTCTACTTATCCATTTGTCATCTGGACCCCTGAACCCATCTAAAATGAACATTTTATACACTATTTTTACCCTTTAGTTATGCATGTATCACAAACGCCTGACACGTAATTTTAAAAAATAATTATAAAATGACACATGTGTATATATACCACTTCATTTATGACATTTTTTGACATGGCCCGAACCTACACCCTGGACATGGTCGGCACTCGAGAACTGTTGCTGGCCCCAAGTGAACCCTTGGCATGGTTTAAATCTTAGCGGAATACTTACTTATAATAAAAGCACTTTAAAAAGTAAATTGTAATTAAAAGATAACTTAAAATATTTTATAAGGAAACAATCAACTAGCCAAATTGGCAACTCAAGTCTCAACATAACTTAATGAAAATGAAAAAACTCATGAACCAACAATATCTAATTGTCTATGAAGTCTCTAATAGCTGAAATGGATGTCGGGAAAAGACGAACGATATCCTAACAACCTTGAATGATAAAGCAAATAAAAGGGGTCCTCTGGAAGCAATGAGGTGCACCAATGATGTTTGCCTAATCAAGAAACAACTTTTAATGCAAGTGTCTACGATCGTACAATAGTTTAGTAACCCAACCAAGGGTTGGGATCGTCCGAAGAGAGTGGTTTTGAGAATATATATAAAAATAAAATTTAGTTCTAACTAGTCGTAGCAAAAGACATTAATGAGTAAAAACATTGTAAATTAAAGGGGGACACAAAAGTGTCAATTAACAATGGGGGTTTTTGTCACTAGTAGTAAAAACAACAAAATAAACAAGAATATCTAAGCAATGAGAGGGGATTCTTGGGATGTGACGAGAATACGGGTTAAACTCGATTATTGGGTACATGCTTTCGATAGAAGATTCATAGAATAATTGTGACTAGGCTAAACTTTAAGGAGGATACGCTCTCTCTCTCTCTCTCTCGAGAAACTTACCACGTTTCAAATGCGTTCCTCTCGGACACCCACTTGCCGCATGAATACCAGCCTACGCCTTAACCCACTCACTCTCTCGAGCTGAATGTGTGGACATAGGACTAGGGTTCACTCTCTCAAGCTTAACCTCATGTCGACCCATTCACATCGGCCATCAATCTAGTGGTTTTAGTTTTACAACCTCTCTCTCGAGTAAGCCAAAAATATTTAAATAAACTTGTATTTGCAACTACAAATTCATTAAATTCATCCACAACCACTAAACGAAATTACATTTAATCTACGAATAAACTATCAACAAGCAAGACCTAACAATTGCCTTAACATAATATTCGCTAAATCACACCCCAAAAATTGGGGTTTTTAGCCACACATCAAGAGATAGAAATTTATACCTAACTGAGCTTGCATTCAAATGGGTATGAAGATTTGAGTCTTGTTACAGTCCAAGAATGAAGAATCCAAGTGACCCAAATCCAAATCCTTTGAGGTGAAACCCTCTTCTTCGTCAAGTCTTCAAAACCCTTTTAAACTTAGAGCAAAATTATCAAAAGGTACTGTTCTATATGGAAACTATCACAATTGTTCGATTCTAAGTGAAAATTATAATAATTGTTCCACACAAACAAAAAATCTAACTAGTATTTATCGTTTTCACAGATTTATGCAGCAACGGATCGTTCGAAGAGAGTGGTTTTGAGAATATATAGAAAAATAAAATTTAGTTCTAACTAGTCGTAGCAGAAGACATTAACGAGTAAAAACATTGTAAATTAAAGGGGGACACAAAAGTGTCAATTAACAATGGGGTGTTTTTCTCACTAGTAAGTAAAAACAACAAAATAAACAAGGATTTCTAAGGAATGAGAGGGGATTCTTGGGATGTGACGGGAATACGAGTTAAGCTAGATTATTGGGTACATGCTTTCGATAGAAGATTCATAGAATAATTGTGACTAGACTAAACTTTTAGGGGGATACACTCTCTCTCTCTTGAGCAACTTACCCTATTTCAAATATGTTCCTCTCGGACACCCACTTGCTGTATGAATACCAGCCTACGCCTTAACCCACTCACTCTCTCGAGTTGAGTGTGTGGACATGGGACTAGGGTTCACTCTCTCGAGCTAAACCTCATGTCGACCCACTCACATCGACCATCAATCTAGTGGTTTTAGTTTTACGACCTCTCTCTCGAGCAAGCCGAAAATATATAAATAAACTTGTACTTGCAACTACAAATTCATTAAATTCATCCACAACCACTAAACAAAATCACATGGCATATATCAAATTCATCCCCCTTCATCTAGATGAAGAGACGATAGATGAAGGGGGAAGGGGAAATGAGGCAAAAATTATACAAAATAATTATAATTAGAAACAAGACAATTATACATATATCACATCTCAACACTAAGCTCTTCTTTAAAATTGTGTATGGAAGCCATGGCATCCACCGGAATACGCCTAACATAGAAGAAAGATCAGCAGCTAACAAATCAAAGCAGAAGGAACAAAGAATAGAGGAAGACATTTATCTTGGTAAGCTGAGTAACAAAAGGATATTGATGGACAAAATAAAGGTGTTGATGCCCATAACAACTAAAATAGGAAATTTAAGTTCACCAGAGCTCCTAGCGGCGACATGAAGGTGAAAAGGATGAAGATCAATTTTGAAACCCTAAATGATAGAAGGGTAAGAGGTTATAAGGAATTGGGGGCATTTTTTGGACTGGGCCATATGGTGGCCGGTCTCTTTATTTAATTTTGGGCCATTTTGTCAATTTTTTTATTAAGACTTTCATTCAATAAAAGAGCTTTGAGCTCAATATTTAATTAATTACTTTTATAGATATATCACTAAAGAAGAAAAAATAATTTGTGCGAAGAAATATTTTTGGGTTTATTTCATTAGCCTCGGTCTCTTAAAGGCTTGTAGACTAGTGTGTGGGGTTTATAGCTACGCTATGGACATGCTGGCCTAGTTTATTAGTTTGCTGAAGCTTTTTAGTTGTGTGATGCATTGTCTTGATATACCTGCTTTTTAGTTTTCAGTTTTGGTATAGATATCATGGTGGCCTCGACGGCCCAATCAGGACTTCTGTGCTAGTTGGCTATTTCTTTATATGAACTCTTGGGAATATCTATTTCTTTTATGGATCTGTTTACAGGGGCCTTGTCGGTCGAGTGCTAAATTTTAAGCCGAGATATACTTGTTTGTTTTTTTTACTGTTTGTGGCTGCCATGCGCTAGTAACAAATGGTTCAGCAAGGTCGGCTCGAGCCTGAGTTTTGGCATTAGTAACCAGTTGCGCCCCTCGAGTTTGGGGCATGACAAACTTGGTATCAGAGCAACGTCGTATCCTAGTGAGTCTGCAAGCCGTGTCTAGCAGAGTCTTGTTTATAAATGTGTTGTGCACCACATTCAATAAACAAGAAGCTACTAGACATGTTAGAATGACTATCCTTCTTTTGCTCACCTCGTGCTATTGAGTGGTGTCTTAAGGGTTGAGGTTTCTGGCTTATAATTGGTATTTATATGCAGATAGAGATGGCTGACTCCAGACAGACCACAACTAGCCAGGGACTAGATATAACAACAGGCGGGGGTATTGGCAAGGTACCACCTGTGGAGTAGCCCATTGTGAGACCCAGAGGGAGACATCCTCTCAGCCCCCTATAGCTTTTCCACAGCTTTAGGAGCCTCCGAGGGCTACAGGACTTCCGGCTCTACCAACAGTACCACCTCTAGTTCCTCCTATTCCATCTGATCAGGATTTCAAGAGTACAGTATATATGTTAGCACAGTTTGTAGCTGCACAGTGCCAACCAGTTGCGCCAGATGTTGCCGGACCTTCTAAAGGGCCCGGAAGTTCGAGAGTTCGTGAATTTCTTGCCTTGAAACCTCCATAGTTTATAGGGACATATCGCAAAGAAGACCCTCAGCACTTTTTTGATCAGCTTCATAGGATCTTTAGAGTCATGCATGCCTCAGCGACTGAGTCAGTTGTGTTAGCAGCATTTCGATTGCGCGATGTTGCAGTATTGTGGTACGAGAGTTAGGAGAGATCTAGGGGAAAAGATGCATCCCTAGCCACTTGGGATAACTTTACAGAAGCTTTCATAGATCACTATTTACCTCGAGAGATTAGGGATGGCCGGGTGGACCAGTTTCTGAACCTCCGACAGGGCGGTATAAGTGTCCGGGAGTACGGGCTGAGATTTGATTCATTGGCTAGATATGCACCAGCATTTGTTGATACGATTCATGATAGGATGCGTAAATTTGTGGGAGGGCTCGGCTCAGACTATATCGATGCTTGTTCTACCGCTGTACTTAATGATAATATGGATATCTCACGGATTCAGGCCTTTGCAAAGGGCATAGAGGATCGCCGACATCTACAGTATACGAGTGAGAGGGTCGAGAGAGAGACAGAAGAGGGCTAGGCCAGCTGGTTCACTGGGAAATTTTCAGGATGGTCCCAGACCTCGATATTCTAGTAGGCCACCTAGACCTCCACTACAACAGTTTTAGGGTAGTAGATTTGATCGTCAGAGCCAATTAGGCCCAAGTGAGGGTTCAAAAACATCAGGCTCTCAGCAGCAGAGGGGTTCAGGCCAGGATAGGACAGCACCGCCGCGTTGCGCTACTTGCGGTAGGATGCATTTTGGGAGGTGCAGATAGGGTACCACAGGTTGTTATTCTTGTGGACAGGAGGGGCACGGGTGGATAAACTTCCCAACAATAGGTCAAGGTGGTATAGGTCAGTCGACCAGGTTAGTAGTAGGTTCTTCCTCATTAGCACAATCTATAGGACGTGGACCCCAGACTTCAACAGGTACAGGTAGAGGCGGAGGCAGAGAGGGAGCATCTAGTTCTAGTAGTGGCCAGAACCGTACATATTCACTAGCCGGCCGACAGGACTCAGAGTCATCACTAGATGTTGTGACAGGTAGATTGATTGTTTGCTCCTATTGTGTTTATGCTTTGATAGATCCTGGATCTACTCTATCTTATGTTACTCCATTTATAAAGGGAAAGTTATGTATAGTAGCAGAGTCATTAGATCAACCCTTTATTGTATCTACACCAGTTGGTGAGTCTATTATAGCCAAGAGAGTCTATCGAGGTTGCACAGCAGAAATTATCGACCGTCAGACCTCTGTAGACCTGGTAGAATTAGAGATGGTTGATTTTGACGTCATTATGGGTATGGATTAGTTAGCGTCTTGTTATGCTAATGTTGAATGCCGGACGAAGATTGTTAGATTCCACTTTTCAGGAAAAGCAGTTCTGGAATGGAAATGTGATACAACAACGCCGAAAGGTAGGTTTATTTCCTATATTAAGGTGAGGAGGATGATTACTAAGGGTTGTATTTATCATCTTGTTCGCGTTCATAATATAGATGCAGATCCACCGACTCTTCAGTCTATTCCGGTAGTTAATGATTTTTAGATGTATTTCCATATGAACTTCTTGGTATCCCTCCAGAATGAGAAATTGATTTTGCTATCGATATGCTACCAGGTACACAACCCATACCTATCCCTCCTTATAGAATGGCTCATGCTGAGCTAAAGGAGTTGAAGGATCAACTAAAATGCTTGTTGGATAAAGGCTTTATTAGGCCTAGTGTTTCACCATTGGGTGCACCAGTGTTGTTCGTAAGGAAGAAAGATGGCTCACTAAGAATGTGTATCGATTACCGACAACTGAATAAGGCAACTATAAAGAATAAGTATCCCCTTCCAAGGATAGATGACTTGTTTGATCAGTTACAAGGTGCTAAGTGTTTCTCAATGATTGATTTAAGATCAGGGTACGACCAGATACGAGTTCGGGAGAAAGACGTTCCAAAGACAGCTTTTAGAACTAGATATGGACACTTTGAGTTCTTGGTAATGTCTTTTGGATTAACTAATGCCCCAGCAGTGTTCATGGACCTGATTAATAGTATATTCAGGCCATATTTAGACTTGTTTGTGATTGTATTTATTGATGATATTTTGGTGTATTCACGTTCAAAAGATGAGCATGCAAATCATATGCAAGCACTCCTTCAGGTTCTTTGAGACCGAGAACTTTATGCAAAGTTTTCTAAGTATGAGTTCTGGTTGAGCTCTGTGGCTTTCCTAGGCCATATTGTATCATATGCTGGCATTACCGTTGATACACAGAAGATTGAGGCCGTAAAACTTGGCCCAGACCTATGACTCCGACTGAGGTTCGTAGTTTCTTAAGGTTAGTTGGGTACTACAGAAGGTTTGTTGAGGGGTTTTCTTCACTTTCAGCACCATTAACAAAGTTGACTTAAAAAGCAGCTAAGTTCCAGTGGACTGAGGCTTGCGAGCATAGTTTCCAGGAGCTGTAGGACAGGTTGACATCAGCACCAGTTCTTTCATTGCCAGACGGTTCAGAAGGCTATGCGGTGTATTGTGATACTTCTGGTGTTGGGTTAGGATGTGTTCTATGCAACATGGTAAGGTTATCGCATATGCTTCAAGGCAGTTGAGAAAGCATGAGAAGAACTATCCGACCCACGATTTAGAGTTGGATTCAGTTGTGCATGCGTTAAAGATCTGGAGACACTATTTGTATGGCGTTCATGTTGACATCTTCACAAATCATAATAGCCTTCAATATATATTTACACAGAAGGATTTAAATCTGCGACAACGTCGATGGCTTGAGTTATTGAAAGACTACAACGTGGATATTTTATATCATCCAGGAAAGGCGAATGTGGTAGCTGATGCCCTCAGTCGAAAATCTATGGGTAGTTTATCCCATTTAGGTGTTGAGAAGCGGGAGCTAGTGCGAGAGCTTCATCAGTTAGCTAGCCTAGGAGTCAGATTGTTAGAGGCAAATTATAGTGGGGTCACAATTCAGGATACAACCGTATCATCTCTAGTTGTAGAAGTAAAATCACGACAACAAGAGGATCCTAGCTTAGAGCCAAGGCTCAGGATCAACAATCTTTAGCATTTGATATAGCAGAAGATGGAGTCCTCAGATATAGCAGTCGATTGTGTGTTTCGAATATTGCAGGGCTTCGATATCGAATTATGGAAAAGGCACATCATTCTCGTTATTCTATTCACCCTGGTTCGATGAAGATGTACCATGATATTAAGGAGATTTATTGGTGGCACGGATGAAGAAGGACGTTACTGAGTTTGTGGCGGAGTGTCCTAACTGCCAACAGGTGAAGGTTGAGCACCAAAAGCCCGCTGGGCTAGTTCAGGAGATAGCCATTCTTTTGTGGAAGTGGGAAGCAATTAATATGGATTTTATTACAGGGTTACCTCGATCTCATCGCAAGTTTGCCTCTATTTGGGTAATTGTTGATAGACTAACAAAATCAACCCACTTCTTACCAGTCAGGGCTACTTTTTCGGCCGAAGACTATGCAGGGCTCTATATTATAGAGATGTTTAGGCTATACGGTGTCCCAGTATCTACTATCTCTAATAGAGGAGCACAATTTACCATCAATTTCTGGAAGTCCTTCCAGAAAAGATTAGGGACACAGGTTAATCTTAGTACTGCCTTTAACTCTAAGACAGATGGCCAGGCTGAGCACACAATTTTGACACTCGAAGATATGTTACGGGCGTGCGCGCTAGACTTCAAGGGAAGTTGGGATGACCACTTGCCTCTTATTGAGTTCGCATACAATAATAGTTATCATTCCAGCATTGGGATGGCACCTTATGAGGTTTTGTATGGGAGAAAATGTAGATCCCCCATTGGATGGTTTGAGGTAGGTGAGTCAGGGTTGATTGGACCCCACTTAGTCTAGCAGATAGTGGATAAAGTTAAGCTTATTCGAGAGAGGTTGCTAACAGGTCAAAGCCGACAAAAGTCATACTCATATATACGACGAAGGGACTTAGAGTTTTGTGTCGATGACTGGGTATTCTTAAAAGTCTCACCTATGAAGGGTGTTATGAGATTTGGCAAAAAGGGCAAGCTTAGTCCAAGATTCATTGGGCCATACCGGATCCTTCGGAGGGTAGGACGAGTGGCTTATGAATTAGAATTGCCTTCGGGGCTAGAATCTGTTCATCCAGATTTCCATGTATCTATGCTACGGAAGTGCGTATGAGACCCTTCTCGGGTTGTCTGAGTTGAGGATGTTCAGATCACAGAGGAGTTGTCCTACGAGGAAACTCAAGTTGCTATATTATATCGGCAGGTCCGTAAACTGAGGACCAAAAAGGTGGCTTCGGTTAAAGTATTGTGGAGGAACAAAAATAGAGAATAGGTGACCTGGGAAGCGGAGGATGGCATGAGGTCCAAATATCCTCAATTGTTTCATACCCCAGGGTGATGGCATATCAATTTATATTAGGGCAGTAAGGTAAGATACATATATAATTTTACATATATATATGGACTATTGCTTATTATTATTGTGGTTCTCATTGTATATCTGCTCGCATTGTTATGGTGGAGCTATAGCGCTTAGCTATTTATGTCGTCATGTGATATGCCTAAGTTAGAAATTTTGCATTTAAGGTTCCTGGATAGTGACATTTACAAAGGATACACTGCCTAAATTTTGGCAACTCCTAAGGACTGAACCACGTGAATCAGATTTTTCATTCCAGGACGAATGTTTCTAAGGGGGGAAGGATGTAACACCCCAACTTCTCGAAACGCTGAAATTACTCGTATCTCCATGGAAAGACAAGGAGGATCGGTAATAAATTAAGAATGATGTGGTATGTCCTATTTTAAGTGTTCAAGTGTTGCATCTCAAGTCTTGAAGTTAGGTAAGTGGCAAAATAAAATTTAGCGAAAGTTATCGTAAGTTCCTTCTTAAAGATTTCTCTAAAGTTTGGGTCAAATGTCTTAGAGGTTTTCTCCCAATCTATAAAGAGTTATGAGGCCCACAACCTATCGATTCGAAGGTCTACGAGTCTAGTTTCCAACGCATCAAACCGTTTGTTCATACGACTTCAGAATAAAGAGATATTCACGTTTTTGTGGGAGTGCACAAGCAGGCACATGAGGTGGGGCCCTAGGTCGGTGGAATGTTGCATATATCTACTTCTTCGAACTTTTTCTTCATTTTTAAGCCAAGAACCAGAGAAATTAGAGAAACCCATTTCTAGGATCAAGTTAAGTATATATTTTCTCGACTTAAGTCCTTGACGAAAGTTGTTCTACTCGTTGGGCTCATCATCGTGGTATAATTTATTCTATCTATTTCGTAGCATATCACACTTTAGTGTTGGGACAGCAAGGGTTTGAATATATTTGAAGGTTTTGAGGCATATTACAAACCTACGATCTAGGTAAGACCCTTCTTTCATCGACTTTAGCTTTGAGAAGCAGCAAATAGCAATTTGCGACGGAAATACATATTTTTTTTAATCATATTGTCGTGGTATCTTTGATTTGTGTGTGTTGATTATGGTCCTACCTTGTTGTAGTATCGAGAGAGTTATGAGTAAAAGTCGTTAGGCCACGTGAATTTAGCGACAAAGGTATGCTAAAACTATTCTCTTCTTACGACATGTTTCCTTAAAGCTTAGGAGCAATGTAATTAAGTTGTTATCGTTATTATACTTGTAGCCATTATTGTTGATTGTTGGCTGCTCGAGTGGATATAATCTTCTTTCATCGGGATTCTTATTCAGTAGTAGCATTCTTATGTTGGACACGACTTAGAGGCTATTTTTATAGGTTGCCTATAACTAAATTGCTCTCTTTTAGCTGTTGGATTGCTATTGTTGCCTTTGGGCTATTGTGGTTAGCTGTAAGAATGTGATATATGCCTAGATGGGCTATGTTCTGCCGACAGGGCTATAATGATGCCTAGAAGGGCTATGAGTTGCCTACAGGGCTATATTGACGCCTAGAAGGGCTATGAGTTTCCTACAGGGCTATATTGACGCCTAGAAGGGCTATGAGTTGCATACGGGGCCATGTTGTTGCCTAAGAGGGCTATGAGTTGCCTATATGCTATATTGATGCCTAAGAGAGCTATGTGCTGCCTACGGGGCTATAATATTGCCTAAGAGGGCTATGTGACTGCCTACGGGGCTAGGGGACTATCGATATGGGTATATAGACTGATTGGCACCTTCTGGGTTTATGGGGGTCTGGGTAGGTGGTCTTATGTGCTGTTTGTACCTGCCGAGCTTATGGGAGCTTGGTTAGGTTGTTGTTTTATTATTTTTGATAAGTTTAGATTTAGGAGCAGGTCAGTACACTTATCTTATTCTTGATTTATTTACCAGATTATTCCAGTATATCAGGATACCTCCTCATAGTCAATTGCCTTTCATACTGTGTACATTATTTTATACTGACGCTCCATTGCCTTGGGGCGCTGCATTCATTTATGAAGGTCCTGATAGAACATCGAGTAGACCTCCTCAGCAGCAAGATTGACTTTTATCCGGTTAGCTAGCCTCTTTCCTCCGGAGCTGCCAGAGTTAGGAGGTTCGTTAGCTTTTGTTGTATATATTTTCATGGGTAGGCTGGGGCCCTGTCCCGCCAATATTTACTACTCTTAGAGGCTTGAAGACTAGTGTGTGGGGTTTATAGCTACACTATGGCCATGTTGGCCTAGTTTGTTAGTTTGTTGAAGCTTGTTAGTTGTGTGATGCATTGTCTTGATATACCTGCTTCCAGTTTTGGTATAGAGATCATGGTGGCCTCGACGGCCCAATCAGGACTTCTGTGCTAGTTGGCTATTTGTTTATATGAACTCTTGGGAATAGCCGTTTCTTTTATGGATCTGTTTACAGGGGCTTTGCCGGTCGAGGGCTAAAATTTAAGTCGAGATATACTTGTTTGTTTTCTTGATTGTTTGTCGCTGCCATGCGCTAGTAGCAAATGGTTCAGCAGGGTCGGCTCGAGCCTGAGTTTTGGCATTAGAAGCCAGTTGCGCCCCTCTAGTTTGGGGCGTGACACCTGAGTACCAAGACCCTTCTGAAATGACTTCCAAAAATGAGAGGTAAACTAATGACCTTTATCTGAGATGATAGACAAAGGAACCCCATGCAACCTCACAATCTCATTAATCTAAAGTTTGGAGTAATCCTCTACCGAATCTGTAGTCCTGATCGCCAAAAAGCGAGAAGACTTAGTAACGCTATCAACAATCACCCAAATGGAGTCATGTTGTTTGTGAGTACGAGGTAAACCTGTGATGAAGTCCACGTTGATCACTTCCCACTTCCAAGTAGGAATGTCAATCTCTTGAGTCATGCCTCGTGGTTTCTGATGTCCTACCTTGACTTGCTGGCAATTGGGGCACTTAGCCACAAAGTCTACTATATCTCTTTTCATACCATTCCACCGATAGACTTCCCGCAGATCGCGGTACATCTTAGTGGCGCATGGATAGATAGAATATCTGGAGTTATGGACCTTTGCAAGAATATGCTGTCTCAACTTTCCCATATTAGGAACACATAATCGACCCTGGTTGCGAAGCACACTATCTCCCCCTTGGGAGAAAACCTTCACTCTCTGATTGTGGACTGCACCCTGAAGCCCAAGCAAGACTGGATCACTGTCTTGTTTTTCCTTAACCTCTACTACATAAGAAGATTATGCCCTATTTTGAACCGTTACACCACCATCTGATATGCTCATAAGACGAACTCCTAGGCGAGCAAGTCTGTGAACATCCTTTGCTAGCTCTCTTCTTTCTTCCTCACTATGTGCTACACTACCCATGAATAATCTGCTAAAAGCATCTGCTACTACATTTGCCTTACCTGGATGGTAATGCATGCTCATATCATAATCTTTTAGGAATTCAAGCCACCTTCTCTGGCGAAGATTCAACTCTTTCTGGGTGAATACATACTGGAGGCTCGTATGGTTTGTGAACACATCTACATGAACACCATACAAGTAGTGTCTCCAAATCTTGAGTGCAAACACCACTGCTGCAAGCTCGAGGTCATGAGTCGGATAATTCTTCTTATGCACCTTAAGCTGAGTGGAAGCATAAGCTATAACCTTACCTCGCTGCATGAATACACAACCTAGGCCGACCCTGGATGCATCACAATAGATCACATAACCATCTGAACCCTCTGGTAGAGTCAAAACAGGAGCTGTAGTCAACCTAGTTTTCAGTTCTGCAAAGTTTATCTCACAATCATCTGACCACTAGAACTTAAACTTTTTCTGAGTCAACCTAGTCAATGGTGAGGCTATGGATGAAAATCCCTCCACGAACCGTCTGTAATAGCCCGCTAGACCTAAGAAACTTCTTATATCTGTAGCAGAGGTAGGTCTGGGCCATTGTTTCACTGCTTCTATCTTTTGGGAATCTACTAGACACAATATGCCCAAGGAAAGCAACTGATTGTAACCAAAACTCACACTTGTTAAATTTTGCAAATAACTGGCGATCTTTGAGAGTTTGTAAAGCAACTCTCAAATGACTCGCATGTTCCTTCTCATTCCTAGAGTAAATGAGGATATCATCAATAAAGACAATAATGAACAAGCCTAAGTACTGATTGAACACTATGTTCATCAAATCCATGAAAGATGCAGGAGCATTGGTTAGTCCAAATGACAGGACTACAAATTCATAATCACCATACTGAGTTCTGAAGGCTGTTTTCGGAATGTCACTATCTCTGACTTTAAGATGATGATAACTTAATCTGAGGTCTATCTTTGAGAAATGACTAGCACCCTGAAATTGGTCGAACAAGTCATCAATCATGGGGATGGGATATTTATTGTTGATTGTAACCTCGTTCAATTGCTTATAGTCAATGCACATTATGAGCGAACCATCTTTCTTCTTTACGAACAACACTGGTGCACCCCATGGCGAAATACTAGGTCTGATGAAGCCCTTATCTAGAAGGTCTTTCAACTGCTCCTTCAATTCCTTAAGCTCAGCTGGAGCCATTCTGTAAGGAGGAATAGAGATAGATTGGGTATCTGGAAGGAGATCAATTCCAAAGTTGATTTCCCTTTCGGGAGGAACTCTAGGAAGATCATCTGGAAACACTTCTGGAAACTCATTAACCACTGGAACTGACTCAAAAGTTGGAGTTTCGGAGCTAGAATCCTTAACCCGAACTAGATGATAGAGATAACCCTTAGAGATCATCTTTTTGGCCTTAAGGTAAGAAATAAATCGACCTATAGGCGCTAAGCTACTACCCTTCTATTCTAAGATTGGTTCGTCTGGAAACTGAAAATGAACAATCCTAGTTCTACAATCGACTGAGGCATAACAGGAATGTAACTAATCCATGCTAAAAATGACAATGAAGTCTACCATTTCTAACTCTACAAGATCTGCTGAGGTGACCTTCTGAGAGACTGTGACAGGGTAATTTTTGTATACCCGTCTAGCTATAACTGGGTCACCGACTGGAGTAGAGACTAAGAAGGGTTCTGAAAGAGTTTGTGGGCTAACACTAAATTGGACTGCTATGTAAGGAGTTACAAAAGACAAAGTAGCGCCTGGATCTAACAATGCATAAACATCAAGATCAAAGACTCGTAACGTACCAGTGACTACATCAGGAGAATCTTCCTGATCTTGATGAGCCTAAAGAGCATAAAACATGTTTTGCCGCTGTCCGCCACCTGTACCGGATAAGTTACCCTGCTGAGTCGGGCGACCTGTTGGTGCTGCTGAAGTTGTAGACTGAGCTCTACCATTATATCCTCATTGACCCTGTCTAGAAGGACAATCCTTCAATCTATGACCAGACTGACCACACCCAAAACATCCTTCCTTACCTGCAAGGCACTCGCCCGGATGGTTCTTACTACATTTCAGGCAAGTTGGGTAAGTTTTGGTGCCTGAAACACTACCTTGAGACTTAGAGCTTGACACCCTACCTTTCTGATCGTTACGGAACCTGGGGGATGGAACACTAGCTAATGAATGGGCTGGAGTCGAAGACTTCTGCTGAAACTGCGAGCGATTTCCACCACCCGATTTCTGTTGGGAATACTCATAGTTACATATTCTTGCTTTCTTAGTCTCCTTAGCCTGTTCCCTAAGCTTATCACCCTCAACCTACTGAGCATGAGTCATGAGCCTAGAGATGTTCATGTCTCCCAACAACATAGCATTCATGCACTCTGTTTTCACTAAGTCTGACACCCCATAAAGAAACTTATTCATCTGAGCCCTGGAGTCAGCAACCATGTGAGGAACATACCTGGAGAGTTGGTTAAACTTGAGCCCATACTCTTGGACAGTCATGTTACCCTGCCTTAAGTTCATAAATTCTTAGGCCCTTGCTTATCTCAACTCTATGGGGAAAACCCTGTCAAGAAAGGTCTCACTGAAACAATCCCAAGTAATAGGAGTTGCATCTGTACCCCTGTCCTCCATCCACTGAGTATACCAGGTATGAGCCACATCCTTAAGTTGGTAAGATGCTAACTCAACCCGATCATTCCCAGTTACCTGCATCACTTCAAAGATCTTCTTGACCTCATCAATGAAGTTTTGGGGATCTTCTCCAACTTGCAATCCGAAGAACTCTGGTAGATTCATCCTAACGAAGTCTCGCACCCTGGCTACAACTGACCCAACATTTGCATTTACCGGAACTGTAGCCTGCTGATTGTTCTGGTTGGCCACACTCTGAGCTAACATCTGAATGGCGTTCCTGAACTCTGCATTCGACACTTCTTGATCAGGAACTGGAGGAGCTGCATTTCCGTTACTGGCATTCGCATTCCTGGCGTTATCTCTACGAGGAGGCTTGATCACTGAAACGTAGAACGTCGAGTTAGAATGGAATTTAGATCATACCTTACGCACAATAAGAGTAACAAGAAAATGAAGATTTCCTAAAACACTTTGTAGCCTCCCCCTCATTAGATATGGTACACTTCACACCCATGAAAATGGCTCTACTTAGTGCGGCTTTTCAGACATCCTAGGACACTTAAACCTAGTGCTCTGATACCAAGTTTATCATGCCCTGAGACTACCCCCGAGACGCTGACACGGGACCTAGGACCACAAGTGATCCCAAGCTAACCCTGCTGGCATGATCATGAGCATACTAAATGAAAACTGAATAATAGAAACTATACGAAAGCTAAAATCATAAATAAATCTGAAATGATGGGGAATACCTATATAGTATAACTGAGATATATGAAAACTGATGAGTTTAATACAAGGAAAATATTAACTCAATACTAAGTTGAATCTATCTATGTTTGAAAATAGCCTCTAACTAACTAGAAATGTTAGGATAGGACCCAGCTAAGTCTAGCAAAACTAAAACTAAAAGACTAAAAATACTGAAAAAAAACTCATGACTATTGTCCTCGGAGAATGAGGACTCACCACTGATTCAGTTGAACTGGAGATCGGGAACCGATCTAAGCGTGATCTGGATGCTGAGAACCTGAACCTACATCACGAGAAGATGTAGCGCACGTATGCATCAGTTCTTGAAAGGTACTGAGCATGCAAGATAGAGTAAAGCTGAAATAACATATAACTGAACAAAGCAATAAAGCAATGAAATAATCTGAACATGATATAAATACTGAATAATGAGCTAACTGAATGCAATGACCAATTTATAACATACTAAGACTGAATGTTGAATATACTGATACATGGTCAATGTAATAGAATCTGACTGAACTGTGGGAGCTATTAATAACCGACATAAAACCATATGAGCTAAATGTGGAGTCCGATGTATACGCCCCATCGAGAGGACCCAATACACCCGGCCAAAGGTATAGAGGCATGCTAGCGTGATCACTAAAATGTTGCCCACAGATGGCACTTACACCTATGTGGCTCGTAGTTCTGGGACTAAATGGGTACGCTGAACCCTAGTCCAACTTGGTATTATGCTACTCCCAATAGATTAAGTGATTAACACATTATGACTGAATTTATGCAATACTGGATAGCTCAAAACTGAACATGCAAAATTGAGAAAGCAACAAATAATCTGATAATGATGCATTCATAAACTGAGGCATGTATAACTGAATACTGAAATATCTGACCTAGAATG
>JAJOOB010024145.1:0-20911 GCA_029582485.1 Solanum tarapatanum | reverse complement strand
AAATTTCCCCCCCCCCCCCCTTTAATTACTTGTTTCTGGAAGTAATTTGACTAAAAAAATATAATTGTTGGTTAAAGTTAAGTCTAGAGCATTTTCCTCATGGGATCGACCCCATCCTACAAGTTGGGTTCTGTACTTGATAACGATCCCTTATGCTTCTTTAGGGAGGTGTAATTTGAGCGTATCAAATTTTGGCGCTGCTGCCGGGAAAATTTGGCTTTTAGATTAATTTTAACTGCATTATTGAACTTTAGTCAAATATTTCCTAATTTTACTTTTTATTTTTCTTTTTGTCTCTCTCAGGTTCTGACTCTAGTGTATGCCATGTACACGGAGCCAAGGTGAACCACTTACTCGTTACGATCCAGAGTTGACCCAAACTTTGCGAAGAATGAACAATCAAGGAGTTCCAGTTAATCTTATCGGAGGCAATCCAGGTGATGAAGTTGAGTTGCAACATCCAAGGGTAGTTAGTGGGAACAACTAGGTTCCAGCTGAAAATCAATTGGGAGATACATTGAAGGTGCAGGATCCACCAGGCCCACGACTGCATGAAAACTATAGGAGCAATTTCAATATTGCTGACTCTAATAGACCTCTTGTCCTACCCCCTTTGCCTCCGGGGCACACATTTGTGGTGACCAATAGCTTGATGTACATGCTAGCAGCGAGGTGCTTGTTCTCGGGGTTGCCATCGGAGGACCCACATGCTCACATAACCAAGCTAAGGGTCGTTTGCAAAAGCTGTGTAGGTCGACCAGACTTGGAGATGGATGTCATCGGATTGCGAGTGTTCCCTTTATCACTGACAGGCGATGCTGCTGTATGGTTCACTTAGCTTCCTTATAACTCAATCTATACATGGAACCAACTAAAGGATGTGTTCTTTGCAAGATATTATCCAGTTTCCAAGAAGCTCAATCACAAAGATAAGGTCAACAATTTTGTGGCATTACCTAGAGAATCTGTGAGTAGCTCTTGGGACAGATTCACTGCATTCATAAGAGGTGTTCCGAATCACCGTATTAATGATGAGTCGCTGAAGGAATATTTTTATCGAGGTCTGGATGACAACAATAAAGCAGTGCTTGATACTATTGCTGGAAGCTCATATGGTAAGTGCACATACGCACATATTGGAGAAAAACTGGAGAAGATCTCTCACAACAATAAAGCATGGTGCACTAGGAGGTCGGACACTGGGAGAAATAGATTTGTCGTTCATGCTACAAACAACCAGTCTGCGGATGAGATTCGTGAGGAGATGGCTCAGATGAGGACCGAGTTGGGGTTCGTATTGAAGCATGTGAGCGGAGGTGCAAAAAAGGTAAATGTTGTGAACTACTTGACTAGAGCTCCACTACCAGTTTAAGAGTGTTAATATGAAGAGGATGCTTATGCGGTGAATTATCAAACGGGGGGTTTCCGACCAAACTCCCAAGGATCCAACACGGACAATTGGGGCCAAGGTCGGAACTATGGCAATTACAACCGAGAGGGTCAATATGTCCGAGATGGGAACTTCAATCACGATAACAACTACAATCGGAACAACTATGGCACCAAAAATGATTGGGTTGGACTTTATGTTCCCCACAAAATTGGGAAGCTGGTACTAGGGAAGCTGGAGGCAATATGGTGCGTATTGAAGATATGATGCAGAAGATGATGAGAAGGTTTGATGCAACAGATGAGAATGTGAAGGAGATGAGAAATGATTTGTCTGGTATTGGTCAAAAGGTTGATGCACATGCAGTGTCAATAAAGCATCTAGAGTCGTGGATGACTCAGTTGTCTACTACCGTGAACCCACGTCAACCTGGCACTCTTCCTAGCAACACCATCCAGAATTCAAAGAATGATGGTCATTGTATGGCAGTTACTACTCGAGGGGGTAAGCAAACCATTGATCCACCTATACCGTCTGTGGTGGATGTTGAGATTAGAAAAGAAGATGATGTGGTAGAGGTTAGAGAAGTGTCTGAGAATGCGACAGCGAAAGAAGTGGATATATCTCAGAAAGTGGTCCCCATACCTAGACCTCTACCACCTTTTCCACAGAGGTTAGTGAAGAAGACTGAAGATGGTAAATATCGTATGTTTATTAATATGTTGAAGTAGCTTTCCATTATGATATAAGCTTTGAAGCAAATGTCTGGGTATACAAAGTTTATGAAAGATATGGTGACAAAGAAAAGGTCTGTGAGTTTTGAAAATGACGATAGATTGCAGCATTGTAGCGCTATTGCTACAAGGTCCCTTGTGCAGAAGAAGGAAGATCCTGGTGTTTTCACGATTCTATGTACTATAGGGTTGTTACACTTTGCTAAGGCATTGTGTGATCTTGGTGCTAGCATCAACCTCATGCCATTGTCTATTTATAAGAAGTTGGGTCTAGGGGATCCAAAGCCTACTACGATGCGGTTACTTATGGCCGATTAAACTGTGAAAAGGCCCATTGGTGTACTCCATGATGTGCTAGTGAAAGTGGAGTCGTTCATCTTTCCGGCGGATTTTGTGATTCTTGACTGTGAGGTTGATTTTGAGGTTCTCATCATCCTTAGGAGACCATTCCTTGCCACAGGGCATGTGCGCGTTAGTTGATATGGAGAAGGAGCAGATGAAGTTCAGACTGAACAATGAAGAAGCAACTTTCAATATTTGTAGGTCCATGAAGAAGAGTGGTGAGCTCCAAACGGTATCTGCTATAACTTACAGAGTTGAGAGTGAAACAGAAGTGCAAATTGAAGAGCGACTAGGTGTTGAGGAACTAGCAGCAGTTATGATGAATTTCGATAGTGATGATATTGAAGAGTACGATAAGTTGGTAGCTGCACTCGATAGGTGCGAATATCGATCAAAACCAAAGAGGTATGAGTTAGACATGAAGAATCGTGAGTCCCCACCCATGAGACCATTTATTGTGGAGGCACCAAAAATGAGAGAAACGAGCTTGTTCCAATGCGGCCTGTGACAGATGGAGTGTCTGCATGGATTACCGAAAGTTGAATGTGTAGACAGAGAAGGACCACTTTCCTATGCCAATTGTGGACCAGATGTTGGATAGATTTGCAGGCAAGGGTTGATATTGTTTTCTTGATGGGTATTCGGGCTACAATCAAATCTCTATAGCTTCGGAAGACCAAGAGAAGACCACCTTCACTTGCCCTTATGGGACTTTTGCTTTTAAACGGCTTCTATTTGGGTTGTACAATGCTCCAGCGACCTTCCAGCACTGTATGATGTCGACATTTTCTGATATGGTGGAGGACACGATTGAAGTGTTCATAGATTATTTCTCTGTAGTAGGTGACTCTTTTGATCGATGTCTAGATCATCGGGCTGAGGTTCTTAAAAGGTGTGAAGACTGCAATCTGGTGCTAAATTGGGAGAAGTGCCACTTTATGGTGAAAGAAGGGATAGTTTTGGGTCATCGGATTTCTTAAAAGGGCATTGAGGTTGATAGAGAAAAAGTAGAGGTAATAGAAAAGCTTCCACCACCTATCTCTGTAAAAGGTGTTAGAAGTTTTCTTGGGCATGCAGGTTTCTATAGGAGGTTCATCAAGGACTTCTCCAAAATTGCACATCCATTGTGCAAACTGCTCGAAAAAGAGTATAAGTTTGATTTTGATGATGCTTGTCTAAGAGCATTTGGAGAGTTCAAGGAGAAGTTGGTTACTGCACCTATCATTATTTCACCGGATTGGGGTGAGGTAATGTGCGATACGAGTGGAGTGGCGCTTGGTGTAGAATTCGGACAGAGGAGAGACAAAATTCTTCGCCCAATTTACTATACTAGTAAAGCTCTAAATGTGGCCCAAAAGAATTATACTGTGACTGAACACGAACTTCTTGCGGTGGTTTTTTCATTCAAGAAATTTCGATCCTACTTGCTTGGTACCAAGGTCATAGTGCATACTAACCATTCCGCATTAAGGTATTTGATGGCGAAAAAGGATGCAAAATCGAGGTTGATTAGATGGGTATTTTTGCTGCAAGAGTTTGATTTTGTGGTAAAAGATAAAAAGGGGACCGAAAATCAAGTTGCCGATCACTTGTCCAGATTAGAGGAAGAGGCTATGCTAAAGCTTGGTAATGGTTGATGCTTATCGTGACCAACGACACTGACCTACGGCATGAGTATCTACGATCGTCGATAATATAGTAACCCAACCAAGGGTTGGGGTCGTGTCCCAAGGGAGCAGTTTTAAGAATTAATAACCAATTAGAATTTCATCCAAGTTAGTCGAAGTTAAAGACATTTGCGATAAAAGACATTGTAAATTAAAAGGGGTGACACAAAAGTGTCAAATATCAAAAAGGGGTTTTGTAACAAGTATTAAAACAATAAAATAAACAAGAAAATCAAGTATGGGGAAAGGTTCTTGGGATGTGACCGCAATACAAGTTGAGATAAATTGTTGGGTACATGCTTTCGATAGGAAATTTGCAAAATAATAGTGACAAAGGCTAAGCTTTAAATGGAAATAAGTTCCCTCTCGGGCAACCTACCCCGTTTCAAATGCGCTCTTCTCGAACACCCGTTTGCCGCACGAAGACTAGCCTACGCCTTACCTCACTCACTCTCTCGAACTGAGTTTTAGGATATGGGACTAGGGCTCACCCTCTCGGGCTGAACTCATGTCACTCACTCCTTAGGCCATCAGTCTAGTGGTTTTGGTTTCGCGACTTCCCTCTCGGGCAAGCCGAAAACACATGGGTGGCTTTGTATTTTCAACTAAAAACCCTTTAGATTAAACCACAACCACTAGGTAAAATCACCATTAAAATACATCTAACCTATTAGCAAGCAAGACCCAACAAGAATATCAACTCATATTTGCTAAATCACACCCCAAGAATGGGGGTTTTTAGCCACACATCAAGAAATAAGAAATTATACCTAACATGATAATGAAATCAACTGACTATAAGAAATTAAACATTGAATTAAGCAAAGGAAGATGAATAGAGAAGACCCACTTCCAACTTTGGGAAGAAGAACTCCTTTCTTCAAGACTCCACAAAACCCTCTCCAAACTTGAGAGAAAAATATCAGCTAGAATATGTTCTAAAGTAAAAATAATAATAATAATTGTTCCACTCTCCAAAACTTACTAAGACTAAAATTCTAACTAGTATTTATAGTTTTCACAGATTGTGCTGCGGAGGATTGTTCGACGACATTAGTCGAGATCGTCGATGAACTCGGCGATCCGCCTTTTGGCCAGCTCATCGCCTTCAGTGTCTTGCCTTTAGCATCCTCGCATTCTGGATCATTGGGCAGTATAGTACTGCTTCGCGAAACTGATCGGCGACTCGTCGACTGCTCCTGTCCTCGCCTTTTGATCCACTTCCTTCAAGGCTTCGCGTACTGGAACGAAGGGCGGTTCATGTCGTTTCGGCAACTCGCCAAATTAAACTCGGCGATCCGCAGGATTCCATTTATTGTTCTTTTCAGCCCTATTTGCTCCATTTTGCACCTAAGTGTCCATGCTTCCACTAAAACTTCAAAAACCTGAAACTTCAACATTTTAATCAGGTATTGCGATAAAACAAGCATTCAAGGACATTATTTCCATTAAAATAAAGCACTAAATGAGTCCAATTTGTGGATTCATCAACACCCCCAACATAAACTTTTGCTTGTCCTCAAGCAAACTCAAGTTCAGCCGTACAAAAAGGGTGTCTCAAACAATGCTACACAAGACTAAATCATGAATGCACACAACAAGACTCAATTCATTTATGCAAGGATCAATTGTGTACTCAAAGATTCAAATTGCGATACACCATCACCAAAGATTCTCATGCTCGCAATACTTGTTACTCGTGCAAGTTCAAGCTCAACAAAAGTATCTAAATGCCCTCACGTAAATAATGATTCCATATTCACACACATATATGAGTTAATTTAAGATCAGGAATCAAATACAACGCTCACACTCAGAAAGAGGAACACAATGCATGTTTTCACCCATAGGTTTGCCCTTATTTTCCAATTCACTTTCAATCCAGCTTACCTAAGATCAAAAAGGTCTTTATAAGGCTTGTAATGGGGCTGAGTGCAAAGGTATGGTCATTTAGACTCAGTGACTTTCATCCTCGTGAAATGTGATATTCTCAAAATATCCTCTTCCCTTCCTTTTTCAATTCTTCTTCTAGTGCTCATAACTCATCCTATTATTCGTTCTCCATGTATTGCTTGGAAACCCAATTTCTTTTGCACTTTTATTCCATGACTTTCTTTTTCTTTCTTTTCTTTTCTCTTTATTTTTCGCCTTTTTTTTTATATGGAGGGTTTCCATTTTGTTTTGCAATACAATAGGTTCAGGAGCTTTCTTGCACTTCTTGACTTTTCCTTTTCCTTTACACCACACCCCCAACTTAGACTTTTGTCCTAAGTTGGATATTCACTAATCCACAAATCAAGAGGATTATACGTAGTGGATCAAGTAAGGTCTAGGGTTTATAAAGGTTCTTCCAAAGAAAGGTAAGGCTCGAAGGGTGTTCAAGAGAGTTTCACACACTCACAAGTAGGCCACAAAAAGAGGTATATGTCAAATTGGCTCACACTCTTTAAAATTGCCTAAGATCATCAAAAGAGTAAACCTTTCCAAATCAATCAGACTAACAGGGAAAATACTAGGTTTATTCATGCAAGGTTCAAAGTAAGCTAATCACACAAGGCATCGATACTTTAGTCAAACAAGACTAGACACGTTCGCTAGCGTGCAACGGTCCTCACAAGAAAATCAATTCGATAAATGGCTAGTCACAAGAGATGCAAAGAGTGCACATATTGTCTATGTAACTTCGTTTGGCCTCATTGTAGCCATGCATTCATGTTTGTTCAATTGAGAGCACTATTCAAGTCATTGGTATTGGTCGAAACTGAGACTTAAATTTTTGCAAAAGAATAGCCACTTTCAACATAAGAGGTCGCGAAAAATTTTTTTCGAAGGATCAAAATTGTTTTTTGCAATTTAAACAACTGGAGCCATAAGCTCAAACATCTACAGAAAAGCAGTATTTAAAACACAAATTAAAATAGACAGCCCAAATATATACGGAACAAAATATGACTGTCAACACAAAAGGTATGGGCCTCACTCCACCACAAATAAAAGGTGTTTGTCCTCAAATGCAAGTAATAAGTATCCAAAAGGTCAGATAAAGAAAAACAGAGAGGGAGGTAAAGAGGGGATTCAGCCAAGACCTGCCAATATCAACACTATGCAAATGAGTACAATTTTACTAAATTAAAAATGGGGTTTGAATCACCAATCTTTAGTGCCCACTCAGATGCTAATGAAGTGCTAGATAGTGATGAGATCCAAATCCGCGCACAATTTGACACTTACAATAATTTAGACTTGCAAGAAATATAAAACTAAAGTACAGGTGTGAGTTTGGTAGGATGAAGAAATGAGAGAAACTGAATAAACCAGAATATTTAAACCTATAGCCTACAGAAAGTCCAATTTCTGCCTAGTCGACGATGTACATTGGGTACGCTCATTCACTCGGCAAAGCGCCAAGAGTTTAGTCTCTTCTCGCAGCTCATGTGAGAATCTCAACAGCGATCTATACTGCATTCGCCGACATGGTTGGCGATTAGCCATTAATTTTCTATTGAACACCAAGTTTTATAGAATCCCAGCTGACATTGCCTTGAGTCACCCGGTGGAAAGAATCGTGCTCGCCGATATCATCGGCGATCTGCCAACTGGACATGTTGTTTGCCTCCATACATTATTTCACTCTCCTCATTGCTTCAACCTATACAACTTACACACTATTATTTTCTCAAAGTAAAACAAAGTTGTAAAGGGTGTTGGGTTGCCTCCTAATAAGCGCCTAATTTAACGTCGTGGCTCGTCGTAGGAATACTATCAAGCATCCTCCAGGTACAATTCTTCAACTAAAGCGATTTCCTGGCAATCCCCAAGGTATAACTTCAAACGCTGTCCGTTAACTTTAAATGGGGGTCCCTCTTTACCTTCAAATTCTATGGCACCATTGTTGAACACTCGTGTCACTCTAAAAGGCCCAGACCATTTGGATTTTAGCTTCCCTGGGAATAGCCTTAGTCGTGAGTTGTACAATAACTCCCAATCTCCCACATTTAATTCCCTCTGGACTATCCGTGTGTCGTGCCATTTATTCATTTTCTCTTTGCAAATGGCTGAGCTATCGTAAGATCTGAGCCTGAACTCATCTATTTCATTCAACTGGTCCAACCTCTCCCTTGAAGCCTTTGCCTAATCTAAATTCATAGCTTTCAATGCCCATAAGGATTTGTGTTCTAGCTCAACAAGTAAATGGCTTGATTTACCAAAAACTAGCTGATATGGGGACATTCCTATAGGTGTCTTGTAAGCAGTCTGATATGCCCACAGGGCATCGTCAAGCTTTCTAGACCAATCGGTTCTACTGCCATTTACTGTCTTGGATAGAATGTTTTTTATCTCACGATTTGACACCTCAACTTGTCTGCTTGTTTGGGGGTGCTATGGAGTTGTGACCTTGTGTTTTACTCCGTATTTGCTCAATGCACTGGAAAATCAGTTATTGCAAAAATGCGATCCTCCATCACTAATGATTGCTCTTGGAGTGCCATATCGTGCAAAGATGTTGTGTTTCAAAAATTGGACAACGCCTCTTCCTTCATTATTCGGGAGTGTGACACCCTCCACCCATTTGGACACATAGTCCACAGCTACTAAGATATACTTGTTTCTAAACGAGCTGACAAATGGACCCATGAAATCAATTCCCCACACATCGAATAGTTCGATTTCCAAAATAGGTGTATGAGGTAACTTGTGTCTTCTTGACACTCTTCCCTGCTGCTGACATTGAGGACATCTCTTTGCAAAATCGTGGGCATCTTTATAAAGAAAAGGCCAATAATAACCACTTTTGGGAATCTTAGCTGCGGTACGGTTTCCAATATGATGACCCCCTACTGGTGATGTGTGGCAGGCATGGAGGATCTCTGTTGATTCCTCTTCCGGAACACACCTTCTTATGACATAATCAGCACATTCCCGAAATAAGTATGGCTCGTCCTAGAAGTATCTTTAAACATCAAATAGGAACCTCTTTCGTTGGTAAAAGTTTAACTCATATGGAATCAACCCACATACGATGTAGTTTGCAAAGTTAGCATACCATGGCACGTGTGTGAGTGACAGTACGAATATCTGCTCGTCTGGGAATGATTCATTTATCTCATTTTCTTGCTCAGTACCTGTTTTATTCTCTAACTGTGATAGGTGATCAGTAACTTGATTATCGCAACCCTTTCGATCTTTCACCTCAAAATTGAATTCTTGCAGGAGTAGCACCTATCTTATCAGTCTTGGCTTCGCATCCTTTTTGGCCATGAGGTATCGGAGTGCTGCATGGTTTGTATGAACAACTACTTTAGTGCCTAGAAAGTATGCCTGGAACTTTTCGAAAGCATAGACCACTGCTAGCAACTCTTGTTCAGTGACTGTGATATTTCACTGGGAACTATTTAGAGTCTTTCTTGCGTAATAGATTGGGTGAAACAGTTTGGTACGCTTTTGTCCCAATACTACACATAATGCCATCCCACTCGCATCACACATCACTTCGAATGGTTCTGACCAATTGGGGCAGATGATATCTGGTGTGGATATCAATTTCTCCTTCAAACATTTAAATGCTGCCATACAAGCATCATCAAAGTAGAATTTCACTTCCTGCTCTAAGAGTGTGCATAATGGTTGTGCAATCTTTGAGAAATCCTTAATGAATCTCCGGTAGAAGACTGCATGGCCCAAGAAACTACGAATCCACTTTACTGAGATCGGTGGTGGTAGTTTCCCGATAACCTCAATTTTTGCTTTGTCAACTTCCAGCCCTTGTGGCGACACTTTATGCCCAAGAACAATACCTTCTTTCACCATGAAATGGAATTTCTCCCAATTTAGGACTAGATTAGTTTCCACACACCTTTGGAGCACTCACTCTAAATATGTCAAGCATTCTTCAAATGTGTCCCCACGACTGAGAAATCATCCATGAAGATTTCCAGAGAGTCCTCAACCATATCCGCAAAGATGGACAACATGCATCGTTGAAAAGTTGTCGGTGCATTACAAAGTCCAAATGGCATCATTTTTAATGCAAAGGTCCCATAAGGGCATATAAAAGTGGTTTTCTCTTGATCTTCTAGTGCGATAGATATCTGGTTGTATCCGGAGTATCCATCCAAAATAACAATACCACCCTCTTTCTGATAACCTGTCAAGCATCTGGTCCATGAAGGGCATTGAAAAATGGTCCTTTTCAGTCCATGAATTTAGCTTTCGATAATCCATGCACACCCTCCATCCTGTTACAAGTCTAGTCAGTACAAGCTCTCCTTTAGCATTTGGGAACACTGTTATGTCACCCTCTTTTGGTACGCATTGCACTGGGCTGACCCATTTGCTATCTGAAATCGGATAGATTACTCCTGCAAGCTACTTGATGATCTCCTTTTTAACTACATCTTGCATCGAGGGGTTCAACCTTTCCTGATGCTCCACACTCGGTTTGCATCACTGTCAAGCCGAATCTTATGGGTGCAGATATCGGGCGGGATGCCCACGATCTCGGCTATGGTCCATCCGATCGCTTTTATGTGCTTCTACAGTACTTCAAAAAGCACTTTTACCTGCCCTTCACTCATATTTGTTGAAATAATCACTGGCAGAGTGTTGTTAGCTCCCAAGAAAACATACTTGAGGTGGGATAGGAGTATTTTCAGTTCTAGAGTTTACGACTTTTCAATTGATGGCTCTACAAGTGGGATGCATCGGTTTTTTAGGTCGATATCCAACTTAATTAGATTTAGTGCATATGCTCCTAACCCTGTTAGGGTTGCGATCATTTCATCATATTCCTGAATTTCCGATTGGTCATGATTTGCAAGTATTGACCTAAGAGGCTCATTCTTGCGCAGCAGATGGCTCACACTTGCCACTGCCTCATCTATAACATCTTCAGTAGACACTACATGGATATCACTTGGTTGCTTCATGGATTTGCAGATGTTGAAAGTTACCTCATCATCATTCACACGGAATTTCAATTTGCCGCTTTTAACATCCACTAATGCTCTTCCGGTTGCTAAGAATGGCCTTCCCAATATAATGGGGACCTCAACATCAATGTCATAGTCTAAAATCACAAAGTCAGCTGGAAATATGAACCGATCCACTTTGACCAAGATATCGTAAAGAATCCCAACAGGATGCTTGATCGATCGATTTGCCATGAGAAGTCTCATGGTAGTTGCCTATGGTTCTCCCAATCTAAGTTACTTGTATATGGCATATGGTATCAGGTTGATGCTTGATCCTAGGTCACATAAAGCCTTGGCAAATTGGAGCATTCCAATAGTACACGGGATGGTGAAAGCACCAGGGTCTTCTCTTTTAGTGATTAACTCATTTGTCATGATTGCACTGCAACTATGAGGCACTTCAATCGTTTCATAATTCAAGATCCTCTTCTTGATGACTAACTCTTTCATTAATTTAGCATACCCTGGCATCTCCAGTAATGCTTCAACCAAAGGAAGGTTGATGCACAACTTCTTGAACATAGACAAGAATTTTTTAAACCTCTCATCTTCATTCTTCTTTTTCAAACACTGCAGAAAAGGTGGAAGTATTTTGGGTAAGGGTTGTATTATATTTGGAGTTTCGTTGTGTTACTTCATTCCTTCTTGAGCTTTCTTGCCAATGTTTTGATGATCAGTAATTTCTGCTTCTTCCTCACCTTGATTTTCCTCACGTTCTTCTCTTTCATTACCTATCGCTACATTCCCGCTACGGGTAATTACAGCCAGCTCTTCTTCCTCATTTTCCTTTGGCATCTTGGTTGTTATTTGAGTTGATAGGATATTCAATTGACCTTCCAGCATCTTGATGGCATTAGCATGAGAGTTCACCTTGCTATTTAGTGAAGAAAAATCATCTCTCATTCCCTTTAGCAAATCATCAGAACCTTCAACTATCTCAAGAATTCGTGTCAGTATATCATTCACCCTAGGGCTGTTGTCACTCCCCCTTTATGTCAGGCTGTCACTCAATTGGGTTTGGTATTCTTCATGATCGTTATGCTCAGTTCACTCTTGGAAATATCGCCTAGGTCCTTCACCTCTAGGGTGGTTCCAACCTTGATTTCCAACCAGCGGTTGATAGTGCAGGTGGAAACCCTCCTCATTCTTTCTGTAGTTCCGACCTTGATTCCCTCCCGATTTCAAGTTATCGAAAAAAGAAACCCCCTCTGTGCGAAACACTTCACAGCTGCCTTTCATGTGCCCTTGTAAATCTTCCATCTGAGACAACTTCTCTTTGATGTTTTCATCCCTCTCTTTTTCTTTATCGAGTTGCTCTTGCGTCAGCCTGAAACACCGAGGGGAGACTTGATCTTCTTTGGTGTACCAAGCTTGATTTACTCTCGCCATACCATCTAGGAGAAATGAGGCCAGCTCAAAGGGCTGTACCATTATGCCGCCTTGGACCAATTGATTAGCTATCCTTTTGTTGACTGAATCAAGACTTCGGTAAAAATATTGGAGTAGCAACTCACTTGGCAGCCCATGTGTTAGGCATTTTCGCAAAGACCTCTTATATCTGATCCACGACTCATGAATTGGTTCACTCGCTTTTTGTTTGAAATTCTAAATGTCATCCTTCAACTACATTATTTTTGACGGGGGAAAGAATCTATTGTGGAAAGCAATGACTAATTCTTTCCATGATGTGACAAAACCTTTAGGAAGCTAAGACAACCACGTAGTGGCAGCTCCTGTTACTGACAATGGGAATAAGCGAAGCCTTATGGCTTCTTGCGACCAATTTTTGAATGACAACAGAGCACATACGTCCAAAAAGCTTTGCATATGTTCAACCCTTTGTATAGGTCCCTTGAATGTATGAGATGGAGTGTTGTACTAGTGACTTCAAAATTTCCGTTTCCACCACCCTGCGACAAGAAAATTTCACCTATCTCACTCAATGGAGCGGGGTCATAAACACTATTTGCTTCGTCAATGTCATCTCGGTGCAAGTCAATATTCAATGGGTTGTTTGCGTGGCAAATGTCCCCCACATCCTCACTCATAATTTCTATTTTCAACACAAACAAGCAAAGCAAAGCTAAAAATTAAGTTAGTAAAGCTAAAACTAAGAAAAATAGAAATTCTTGCCAATAATCCTTGGGATTACATACAATAAAAAACTCAAAGAAAAACAAAACTAAGAGTAAAGTTAAAACTCTACGATTAATAAGACGAAAATTCTAGTGAACCAAAAATTCTCAAATAACACCACTCCCTGGCAGCCGCGTCATTTTGATGCTTATCGTGACCAATGACACTGACCTACGGTATGAGTGTCTACGATCGTCGATAATATAGTAATCCAATCAAGGGTTGGGGTCGTGTCCCAAGGGAGCGGTTTTAAGAATTAATAACCAATTAGAATTTCATTCAAGTTAGTCGTAGTTAAAGACATTTGCGATAAAAGACATTGTAAATTAATAGGGGTGACACAAAAGTTGCAAATATCAAAATGGGGTTTTGTAACAAGTATTAAAACAGCAAAATAAACAAGAAAATCAAGTATGGGGAAAGGTTCTTGGGATGTGACCGCAATACAAGTTAAGATAAATTGTTGGGTAGATGCTTTCGATAGGAAATTTGCAAAATAATAGTGACTGGGCTAAGCTTTAAATGGAAATAAGTTCCCTCTCGGGCAACTTACCCCGTTTCAAATGCGTTCCTATCGATCACCCGTTTGTCGCATGAAGACCAGCCTACGCCGTACCCCACTCACTCTCTCAAGCTGAGTGTTAGGATATGGGACTAGGGCTCACCCTCTCGGGCTGAACCTCATGTCGACCCACTCCTTAGGCCATCAGTCTAGTGGTTTTGGTTTCGTGACATCCCTCCCGAGCAAGCCGAAAACATATGGGTCGCTTTGTATTTGCAAATACAAACCATTCAGATTAAAACACAACCACTAGGTGAAATCACCATTAAAATACATCTAACCTATCAGCAAATAAGACCCAACGAGAATATCAACCCATATTTGCTAAATCATACCCCAAGAATGGGAGTTTTTAGCCACACATCAAGAAATAAGATATTATACCTAACGTGATAATAAAATAAACTGAGTATAAGAAATTAAACCTTGAATTAAGCAAAGGAAGATGAATACAGAAGACCCACTTCCAACTTCGGGAAGAACAACTCATTTCTTCATGACTCCACAAAACCCTCTCCAAACTTAAGAGAAAAATATATCAGCCAGAATATGTTCTAAAGTGAAAATAATAATAAAAATTGTTCCACTCTCCAAAACATACGAAGACTAAAATTCTAACTAGTATTTATAGTTTTCACAGATTGTGTTGCGGAGGATTGTTCGGTGACATTAGTCGAGATCGCCGATGAACTCGGCGATCCGCCTTTTTGCAGCTCATCGCCTTCAGTGTCTTGCCTTTAGCATCCTCGCATTCTGTAACATTGAGCGGTATAGTACTGCTTCGCGGAACTGATCGGCGACTCGCCGACTGCTCCTTTCCTTGCCTTTTGATCCACTTCCTTCAAGGTTTCACGTACTGGAACGAAGGGCGATTCATGTTGTTTTGGCGACTCGCCAAGTTAAACCCGGCGATCCGCAGGATTCCATTTCTTGTTCTTTTCAGCCCTATTTGCTCTGTTTTGAGCCTAAGTGTCCATGCTTCCATTAAAACTTCAAATACCTGAATCTTCAGCATTTTAATCAGGTATTAAGATAAAACAAGCATTCAAGGACACTATTTCCATTAAAATAAAGCCCTAAATGAGTCCAATTTGTGGACTCATCAATGGTGATGTCCTTGTTGATGCGAGCACTACTGAGTGTGACCCGAGTGTTGATTTAGAAGGCTCTGGGAAACCGGACCCACCCGCTTGTTGATGGTTCGTCGGCGCTATGCGCCACAGGTTTGCCTCACCCAAATCCATTACTTTTTACTATTTTTTTGTGTGCATTGGGGACAAGTGCACCTATTTTTTCTTGGGGGTGGGGTAAATGGATTGTGAGTGATAGGGTGAAGTCAAAGTAACCCAACTCATAATCCACTCTTGAGGTTTTCTTGCATGTTTTATTTTCCCCCAAGAGACTGTTTAATTTCTGTTGAACCGGCATGTGTTAGGATCGTATGTGTAGATGCATGAAAAAGAATGAAGCATGATAGCTTATGAAAAATGACACCCGTCCAAATTTTGTGAGGTGTGCTAGAATTTTTAGGCTAAGATAATTTGAATGTGTTGGCTCTGAGTATGACATGATAATGAATCAACTTGATGGCATAACTTAAGCTAAACCTTGAACTGGGTAATCTGATAATGAAACTATGTGTCATGAGTGTGTGAGAACAGTTGATTGTTCAAACAGTTTTTGTGCCAATCTAGAACTTGCCCGGTTAGTCCTGCTAAGACAATCTACTCTAGAGGCTATGAAGTGATCATAGGCCCTTGTTCTGATCAGTCCACAAATTGCCTAAAAGATAAATCCAACCAAATGAAATAAATGCTCCCTTTGATCCAAATGCTTTGAGCCTAAATTAGATCATTTCTTTCTAAACCCCAACTCACCTTCCAATAATCTACTATGTTGGCCCCGGTCCCTCCTTGGACATGTGCACCTCAACTTAGGCCAAAAGCCTAAGTTGAGGGTGGCTAGTGTAAGATGTAACTTCAATCTTGGCCCTGATCCAACATCGGGTATTGTGCACTTCAACCAATGGAAAATCAATAAGTTGAGGGTGGCTATGAAAGAGGAAACCGAAAGAAAAATGGGTATGAAAAGAGTTTGATGTTCAAAACGAAAAGAGAGGAAAGGATGTGACTTGTCGAAAGCTAAAAAAAACAATAATAAAACGCAAGAAAAAGATGAAAGTGAAAAAATAAAAGAGCTACAAAGTCTAAAGTCACATCCATGGTGGAAGACAATCAAGGGAAAGAATGTAAAACAATAGGATGTCAAAAATAGGGCAAAGAAGAGGTTGAAAGCCTAGTGTAATGTCAAGGAGGGCAGAAAGTCACTAAGAAGTACCCAAATGTTCCACACCTGACCCTGAGCTTACGTTACAAGCCAAGAAAGTCTTATAGTGATCCTAGAATCTAGTTTTGAGAGTCTAAGCAATGAAAATAAGGGCAAGCCTATGGAATTGAGCACTAACTGTATTTGAAGTTACTTCTAAGTGTAAGTGTTGAATGAATCCTTGTACTCAAATTCATATACATTGTGTGAAAAAGGGATTTCGTTTGAAGTAAGGGCACTAGTTACATTGTCGTAAATTTGGTATCTTGCTGATAGTGAAACAGTGTATGTTGTGTGTTGGTTAGTCGATCTTTGTCATATGTTGATCCGCATGAATTAGCTTGTTGAGTCTAAGATAACAGATTTTGCATCTGAAACGAGAGTTGGCGTAGAGAGCCATGTAATTGCTTGTGCTTGAAATGCTTGCTTCTATACAAGTGTCGTTTTAAGTCTTAGTAGGTCGCTTGAGGACAAACAATGAATTTAAGTTGAGGGTGTTGATATATCGTGAGTTTACAGTTTTTTTGATACATTTCACTTAAGAGTTGTGTGTGTCTAGGGCCTTTTTATATTGTTTTTTATGTGTTTTTATTATGTTTTGCAGAAAAGATGTTTAGGCACGGAAGTAAAGAGACAGATGAAAAAAATGCATAAAGGGCATCTACGGAGATGATCTATGGACCGAAGGTCCATTGACGTTCCGTAGATAGTGATCGTAGATCAGAAGGGCAAGCCATGGAAGGAGAATCAGGGAATCTGACCAAGTGTGGAACCACGGTGACCATTGACGGTGTGTAGATTGATCTACGGACCGTACTGCTGAACAATAGAATGTGACTGTGAGGGTTCCAGTACCTGATTTTTGGGAAATTCCAAGTATGGAGCTACAGAGAGAGATCGACGGACCGTACTGGGGTTCCGTCGTTTGCTTCAAAGAAGTTGATTTTTGGAAGCTGAAATATTTTCCAAGTCTTGGCCGACGGAAGGGACTCACGGACCATAGATCCATTGACGGTCCGTGAGTCAGTCTTGTGGAATGAAGACACGTGCCTGAACAAACTTTCCTTATTTTGTTTCCCTTTAATTTAGGACTTGTTTTCTATAAATAGGGTATGTAAACCTCCTTTTTGAGGGTTAGACATTATTATTTTTATTCTAGTTTTTGGTTTGGAAGATTAACTTGCAAACCTAGCAATTCTTAATTTCCTATGTTAGTTTTGAAGATTTTGGTATTGAAATTCAAGTTGAAATTCCGGGTTTATTATTCTCAATTACGTAAGTTCATAATTCTTTCATCTAAAACAATGAATTGTGTTCATATGATTATGGGTAACTAAACTCTATAACTAGGGTTGTGGGAACCATGAGCGATTAATAAAGTATGAATAGTAAATAAACAATTCTTGAATAGTGTTTTGCATGCATTGATAATTCTTTCGTTTAAAAGTCTTTTTAACGATGCGCAACGTTAGAACTCGCCTTGTTGCTACTTGCCGGACCAAAGAGGTAATCAACAAAAAAAGAACTATCAACTTAGATTTAGTGTGATACTATCTAATGGTCTAGTGTCGATTGGTGTGAAGTAATAACTAAGCCAAACATCGATGTAATGTCTAATATAAGGTAAAGGTAAGGGTTAGTAAATTATACACACGTAGCTGGACCAAGATACGGGGTGAAATTCTCTAGATGCCGGACAAAGGATTTAGATATACCTAGCGTATCACTTTGCATGTAGTATACTAGGAAAGGATTGTTATTACTAGGATTACTGCGTTACGAGATTGTGGGGAACACGTATACCCTAGTTAATTCTCTCATCTTGATAAACAACCAAAATTGACTTTTGTTTACTGATACTTACTGAATTCTTACAATTTGTTTCACAAATTTCCCCCATTTTCCTCATGGGATTGTCCCCAACCTACAAATTGGGTTCTGTACTTGATAACGATCGCTTATGCTTCTTTAAGGAGGTGTAATTTGAGCGTATCAAATTTTGGCGCCGCTACCGGGGAAATTTGGCTTTTAGATTAATTTTAACTGCATTATTGAACTTTAGTCAAATATTTCCTAATTTTACTTTTTCTTTTTCTTTTTGTCTTTCAGGTTCTGACTCAAGTGTATGCCAAGTACACGAAGCCAAGGTGAACCACTTCCTCCTTATGATCTAGAGTTGAACCGAACTTTTTGAAGAATGAACAATCAAGGAGTTCCAGTTAATCCTATTGGAGGCAATCCAGGTGATGAAGTTGAGTTGCAACATCCGAGGGTAGTTGGTGGGAACAACCAGGTTCCAACTGAAAATCAATTGGGAAATGCATTAAGGGTGCAGGATCCACCAGGCCCATGACTGCATGACCACTATAGGGGGAACGTCAATATTGCTGACTCAAATGGACCTTTTTTCCTACCCCCTTTTCCTCTGGGGCACACATATGTGGTGATTAGTAGCTTAATGCAAATGCTTACAGCGAGGTGCTTGTTCTCGGGGTTGCAATCGGAGGACCCACATGCTCACATAACAAAGCTAAGGGTGGTTTTCAACAGCTGTGTAGGTCGACCAGACTTGTTGATGGATGTCATCGGATTGCAAGTGTTCCCTCTATCACTAATAGGCGATGTTGTTGTATGGTTTACTGAGCTTCATTATAACTCAATCTATACATGGAACCAACAGAAGGATGTGTTCTTAGCAAGATATTATCTAGTGTCCAAGAAGCTCAATTACAAAGATAAGGTCAAGAATTTTGTGGCATTACCTAGAGAGTCTATGAGTAGCTTTTGGGACAGATACATTGCGTTCATAAAAGGTGTTCCGAATCACCGTATTGATGATGAGTCGCTTAAGGAATATTTCTATCGAGGTCAAGATGACAACAATAAAGCAGTGCTCGATACTATTGTTGGAGGCTCACATGGTGAGTGCTTATACGCACATATTGCAGAAAAACTTGAGAAGATCTCTCGCAACAATAAAGCATGGAGCACTAGGAGGTCGTATATTGGGAGAAATACATTTGTCGTTCATGCTACAAACAACAAGTCTCTAGATGAGATTCGTGAGGAAATGGCTCAGATGAGGACCGAGTTGGGGTTCGTATTGAAGCATGTGTGCGAAGGTGCAGAAAAGGTAAATGTTGTGAACTACTTGACTAGAACTCCACCACCAATTGAAGAGTGTTACTATGAAGATGAGGCTTATGCGGTGAATTATCAGACGGGGGGTTTCCGACCAAATGCCCAAGGATCCAACACGGACAATTGACGAAAGGTCAAGGAAACCAAGGTCGGAACTATGGCAATTACAACCAAGAGGGTCAATATACCCGGGATGGGAACTTCAATCACGACAATAACTACATCCGGAACAACTATGGCACCAGAAATGATCGGGTTGATATATCGTGAATTTACAGTATTTTTGATACTTTTCACTTAAGAGTTGTGTGTGTCTAGGGCGTTTTTAGATTGTTTTTTATGTGTTTTTATTATGATTTGCAGGAAAAATATTTAGGCGCGGAAGTAAAAAGAGAGATGAAAAAAATGCCTAAAAGGGCATCTACGGACCGTAGGTCCATTGACGCTCCGTATATAGTGATCGTAGATCAGTAGGGCAAGGCAGGGAAGGAGAATCAGGGAATCTGACCAAGTGTGGAACCACGATGACCATTGACAATCCGTAGATTGATCTACGGACAATACTGCTGAACCGTAGAACGTGACTGCGAGGGTTCCGGTACCTGATATTTGGAAAATTTCAAGTATGGAGCTACGGAGAGGGATCGACGGACCGTACTGGGGTTCCGTTGTTTGCTTCAGAGAAGTTGATTTTTGGAAGCTGAAATATTTTCCAAGTCCTAGCTGACAGAAGGGACTCACGAACCGTAGATCCATTGACGGTCCGTGAGTCTATCTCGTGGAATGAAGACCCGTGCCTGAACAAACTTTCCTTATTTTGTTTCCCTTTTAATTTAGGACGTGTTTTCTTTAAATAGGGTATGTAAACCTCATTTTTTTAGGGTTGGACATTATTATTTTTATTCCAGTTTTTGGCTTGGGAGATTAACTTGCAAACCTAGCAATTCTTAATTTCCTAAGTTGGTTTTGAAGATTTTGATATTGAAATTCAAGTTGAAATTCCGGGTTTATTATTCTCAATTACATAGGTTCATAATTCTTTCATCTAAACCAATGAATTGTGTTCATATGATTATGGGTAACTAAACTCCATAACTAGGATTGTGGGAACCATGAGCGATTAATAAAGTATGAATAGTAAATAAGCAATTCTTGAATAGTGTTTTGCATGCATTGATAATTCTTTCATTTAAAAGTCTTTTTAATGATGCGCAACGTTAGAACTCGCCTTGTTGCTACTTGCCGGACCAAGAAGGTTATCCATAAGAAAAGAATTATCAACATAGATTTAGTGTGATACTATCTAATAGTCTAGTGTCGATTGGTGTGAAGTAATAACTAAGCCAAACACTGATGTGATGTCTAATATAAGGTAAAGTAAGGGTTAGTAAATTATACACACGTAGCCGGACCAAGATGCGGGGTGAAATACTCTAGATGCCGGACCAAGGATTTAGAGATACTTAGCTTATCACTTTGCATGTAGTACACTAAGAAAGGATTGCTATTACTAGGATTACTGTGTTATGAGCTTGTGGGGAACATGTATATCCTAGTTAATTCTCTCATCTTGATAAACAACCAAAATTGACTTTTGTTTACTGAATTCTTACAATTTGTTTCACAAATTCCCCCCCCCCCCC